>MASP02000807.1:0-45132 GCA_001693025.2 Colletotrichum lindemuthianum | reverse complement strand
TGGGCCTTACATAAGCCAGAACGGCCACACGGCAGAATAGGTGCTGTAGCTATTCTCACAATATAAAAATAAATAATAATAGTAACTGAAACCTAAAATCAATAGTAATAACTATATAACGCTCTTGAAAGAATATAATAATAGTATTTTATATTTTATAAAATATAAATAAAATGGTTTTACTAGTATCTATCTATCTAATTAGTAATAAAAACTTAATAGTAATAATTTCAGTTTTTAAATAGTTTTCCGTAATATTTAAAATATAATCTTAAATAAGAAGAATCTAGTTATATGAATTTAAATATATCTTAACTAACTAATAGTATTTTCTAAGATTTAGAAGGATATTACTATTATAGGTTATGTCTGGATGTCTGGCTAGGGCTATGCCTAAGTATCCGAAGCTAACCCCCTCGCCCGGGTGGGACCCTAGTAGGCTCCATATAGTACTATATATGCAGACTTTTCTATATACTAATAAAGATTTCTCTTTTACTCCTTAGTTCTAAATAAATAGTATTTTACGTCACCTTCCGGTTAAATAAGCTTAGGTCCAGCCTTTTATATATTTAGAACTTAGTTTTATTTATTATAAAGATAATACTGAGTAGAGTGTAGCTTCCTACTAGTTAAGTATATAATTTAGTTAAGTGTAGCTTCTAGGATATAATATTATATAATAAGTAATTAATATAAAAAATAATAGAGAATACTAAAACCCTCTAGGATACTCCTATAGATAGTAACTCTATAAGTAAATTACTTTAGTAGTAGTTATAATATATTTTAAACTTTCTCTACTAGAGGATTAATAAGTTTTTATATAAATTAGTAAAATAAGATATTATAGTAAGTAGTAACCTCCAGGTAGTTACTATAATAGACACTTCTAGCTTATATTAGAATACTTTAGTAACCTCTAGAATAATATTTATTAGGATAATAATCCTTAAAGTTAATAATATTATTATATCTCTATTAGTAGCTAACTACTAGAAGAAACTTCTTCTCCTACTTCTGAAGTTTTTAGGTAAATAGAAAGAATATTAAGTATAAGTCTAATAGATAAAAATTAAACTTAAGATTAACTATTATTTTTTTAATAGTAATTAGGAATATTAGTATTTCATTTACTTCTATTTAGATTTTAGTTTTCAGTAGATAGTTAAAATTTCCTATATAGTAAGAGAATTAGAGAATTTTTATAATCTAAATAATTTTTATAAGTTACCTAGATAGAATTTATCTAGATTCTAATAGCTAGCTTCACACTATTATTTAGCTATAAAACTTCAGATAGAAAGAAAATAAATATCTAACTATTTTCTTATTCTAATTTAAAAAAACTCTAGCTAATACTAAAGGATATATATAGTTAGATATAATCTAGATCTTCCTACTAAAAGCTACTTTACTTTTCTACTTTAAGAAGCTATGTATTATAGTTAACTTTCCTATGCAATATAGATTTTAGTTATCTAAAATTTAAAATATAGTTTAGAAGCTTAAATATATAAAGACAGTATCAGTATATTACTAACTACCTTACTGGAGACTTACTATTTATAATATAGAGAGTAATATTATAATAACTAAAGTAATTAAGAAATAATAATAATATTGAAACTTTAGTAGTTTCTTTTCTATCTCTAAAGAATATTTTAAGGATTATTAGAATATTTACTAATATTTTAAATATAGTAAGAAAAACTATATCTATAGAAACTATAAAGCCTAAAAATATAAAAAAACTAATATAAAACTTATAAAAATTATAACTACTCTAGATTATACTGGGGATAACTAGGGGGATAATACTATCCTGCCTAACGATAGTAAGGATTTAGGAAAAAAGTAACTCTAAAGTAAAGTTAAACTCTAAAGCTAACTAAAGTGGAAGTAATAAGATAGGGGAAATAATAGGAAAAAGAATAAGTAAGTAATTAGTAGTTAGCTACTATTTAAACTAGAATTAATAGAGATTACTCTATTAATATATTTATTAATATAGGCTGTAATACTTATATTATTATTAATATCTTCCTTATAAAGAAACTTTATCCCCTACTAGTTAATAAGTTAAAAAGATAGATAAGGAAATATATTATTAGATTATTATTTAGTAATACTTAGGAGGTAATTATTCTAATTTTAGAAGTTAGTAGCTATATATAGAAAATCTATATCTATATTATAGAGGGTTGATAATTACTTTTATATCTTAAGTAACTATAGATAGAGGATAATTATATTATCTATAATATTAGAATCTAATAGATAATATATAGGAAGGATAGTATAATAATATATTTAGAATATTAGGATAAATTAGTATAACTTAAGAAGATCTAGTTAATTTAGCTACTTAATACTAATTTATTTATATTTATCTATTAGTATATTATATAGTATACTAGTAAGATATTAAGTTTCTATTAGATTATATCTATTAGTCTAGTGGATATTAAGAAAATATTAGCTCTAAAAATAGAGGTGAACCTAAGGAATTAAATTTCTATAAATATCTTAAAGGAATTTCCAGATTCTTTCTATCTAGATTTAGTATACTAACTACCTCCTGGCTAACTAGAGATAGATTATTATATTTTATTAATTCCTAATAATAAGGAATAGAAATTAGACTTCCTATAGAGATCCCTCTATAATATATTATAAGAGAAGTTTTTAATATTTAAAAAAATCCTAAAGGATTTACTTAATAAGGAATTTATTAAAATAAGTATTTTCTCTATTAATATCTTAATCCTCTTTATAAGAAAGTTAGATAGAGGAATATACTTCTATATAGATTATAAAGTTTTTAATATAATTATAAAGAAAGATTATTACTTCCTCCTCTTTATATTAGAGACCCTCTAGAGGGTTACTATTACTTATTAGTATACTAAGTTTAATGTTATTACTATATTCTATAAGATCAGAATTAATAAAGTAAATTAAGAGAAAATATTTTTTTAGATATATTATAGCCTCTTTAAATAGATAGTATACCTTTTTAGACTTACTAATATTTCTATTATATTTTAATAGTATATTAATAGCTACTTATAATAGTTTCTAGATAACTTTATTATAATATATATTAATAATATCCTTATTTATATTAGTAGTTTATAAAAAGAGTATAAGGAGAAAGTCTACTAAATACTTAGCTACCTTATTAATATAAATTTTAAGTTAGATCCTAAGAAATATAAGTTTTTAGTTACTATAGTTAAGTATATTAAGTTTATTATATTAACTAGAAAGAGTTTCTTTTATAATCCTGAGAAGTTAGAAGTTATTACTAACTAGCTTCCTTCTAGCTTACTAAAAAGTATCTATAATTTCCTTAGGTTTATAAACTACTATAAAGTTTTTATATTTCAGTATAATATTATTATAAAACTTTTAAATTACCTAACTTAGAAGTTAGTTTCCTTTAACTAGAGACTAAAATAGTAGGAAACTTTCCTCACACTAAAATAACTCTTCACTATAGAATTAGTTTTATAGATAATTAACTCTAATACTCTAATAATAGTAAAGATAGACTATTTAGAGTATACTCTAGGAAGTATATTAACCTAAAATAATAAAGCTAGAATGAGGTATTTAGTAATTTTCCACTTTTAATATTTAACTTCTATAGAGTTTAATTACCTAATTTATAATAAGAAACTCCTTATAATACTAATCTATTTATAAATATAGAAAGTAAAACTATAAAATATTAGAAAGTTTAAGATCCTTACTAACTATAAAACCTTTAAGTATTTTATAAAGAAATAATAACTTATAGAGAAATAAAGCTAGTAAGTAGAAAGATTATTTTAATATAACTTTTACTTTAAATATTAGCTAGATATCTAGATAGTAATTTCTAATATTCTCTCCTAGAGGAAATAGGATACTCCTAAAAAAATAGAATAATAAGAAATAATAAAAATAAGTAATATAGATTATCCTAAATATTACTATTCCTATGAAACTCTAAGTAGGATATATAGATATTATTAATATTTAAACTTTTAAAAGAAAATTAAATCTGTAAGAGATATAGAATTATATTACTAAGAGAGATTCTTTATATTAATAAATCTTTATAGTAATTTAGTAGGGAGAATATAACTTTCCTCCTAACTTCTATATTAAAATCCAGATTACTAAGTATATTATTAATATACTAAGATAATTTACTTTCAGAGAGAGGTTTTAGATACTAAATAATAAAGAGAGTAATAATCTCCTTAATAAACTTAAGATTAAGTTAGTATAGAAGTTATATAACTCCTCTCCTATAAGTTACCTAAAGTATAATAATATACTAGAGATTATAAGCTAATAATTCTATTAGTCTGAATAATTATAGAATATTTACTAATTTATATATAATTATAATATATATAGAGATATTTATATCTAGAAGCAGACTAAAAAGAGATTCCTAAAATTTCTATTAATATCTAATTAGTTGTATTCTAATTTATTAATAGATTTTATTACTAACTTACCTCCCACAAAAAAATAAGGTAGCTATTACCTCTAGGTTATTATTAATTAACTAGATAAAACTTCTATATTAGAAGAAATAAATATAATAGAGGCAGAAATATATACTTAATAGTTTCTTAATTACTACTATAGGTTCTATAGAATATTATACTATATTATAAGTAAAAAAAAATCTAACTAAGTAAATTACTTCTAGAAGGAGTTCTATAAGTTAATAGATATTATATACCTATTAAATATTAATTACTATTTACAGACTAATAAGATTATAAAATAATATAACTAGAAGATCTAAATAATTTTAAAAGTATTTACCTACTAATTTTAAGATAACTAAAATAACCTACTACCTATTATATAGTTAACCTTCTATAACTAATAGTATAATAGAATAGAAACTATATTTTTCTTTATAGATTATAAATATTATATTAACCTTATTCTAATTACTAAGAAATATATAAAACTATTTAGTAATAATAAAATTATAATTTACTAGCTAGTTAAGAGAATATAGTAAGTAATAATATATTTCTATATAAAGATAGTTACTATTTAGTAGAAATTAGAAATCTAAATAAATAAGATTTAGTTTCCTATAGATTAATATTAAGTTAGTAATAAAATATAGTTAAATATATTTAATTATAAGTTACTAAAATTAAACTGAAAGCTAATTTAGCTATATTATAAATATATAATAGTAAAGATCCTCTTACTATAGATTATAAAGTAAAATATTTTAGAGTCTATTTACCTATAATTCTATAAAGATTTACTCTAGAAAGTTACTATTAATTTACTATCTAAATAGATTATAGTTAATAATTAGTTATTACTATTAGTAAATAATAATAAGAAAATTAAATAACTAATTAAAAATATTCTTACTGTGAGGATATACTAAATAGAGAGAAGATACTAATAAGAGATTCTTATTAAATAGAAAGGATATATAGATTTTATATAGAAGTTTATTGATATTATTATAGATATAATAATCCTAAAGTAATATAAAGTAATATATAAGCTAATTATAGATAATAACAGAGATTTAATTTATAGCTTCTAATTAGGTAGCAGCTAGAGAGGAGGGAGGTAATATTATAAGCTATATCTAGATATCCAGCTAAGACTATATCTAGATATCTGAAGCTATCCCCCTTGCCTGAGTAGATCTTTAGTAAACTCTATATAGTATTATATATACAGACTTTTCCACGCACCTATAAAAGCTTCTCTTTTACTCCTTAGTTCTAAATAAACAGTATTTTACGTTACCTTCCAGTTAAATAAGCTTAGGTCCAGCCCTTTATAATTACTAACCTACTAGAATCCCTCTAAATATTCTTTATTAAAGTAGTAAAAGCTAAAATTATAAAGTTAAAGGAAAAAAGTATCTAGTAAGAAATAAATTGCTAGAATATAAAGTTAAAGTTCCTACTTTTAAAGTAAGTTTTTACTTATAAGATAGATACTAATAATTTTCTAAATTAATATAAAGTAAGAGTTTATATATATAAAAATATATAATCAGTTGATCTACTGTAAACTATATATATAGTAATACTAACTACTTAAACCTTTTAAGTAACTATAGTAATTACAATATAATCTAACCTTAAACTTCTTCAGTTTAACGTTATTAATATATTTCTTAATATTATAAGGAATTTAAATAGTCTTCTAATAATAGTTAAACTACCTAATAGATTTAAAGTGGCAGAAAGATATATAAGAATTAAATAAACTCTTTACAGACTTTAAGATATATTCCTTCTATAATATAAAGTCTTTTATATTATACTAAAGTTTCTGGATTTTATTTCTTACCTAGAGGAGTCTTATCTATTTAAAAACTAGAGTTTAACTATTTATATTTTCTTCTATATAGATAATATTCTTCTCTTATACTATAAGGTAGCTGAAAAAGAAGTATTTAATATTATTATTAATATAAAGTAAGCTTATAAGCTTAAGGAATAGGGTTTAGTGAAGTACTTCCTGGAGGTTTAAATAGTAAGAGATTATAAATATTAGAAGATTTACTTAGTTTATAATATATATATTACTAAAACTACTAAATATTTCAATCTTAAATATAAATTAATATTAATAATATTATTTCTAATAATATCTTTTATTATAAATTTAGATTAAGTAATACTAAAAGAGATTTATATATATTAGACTAAAGTTAGTTTAATTCTCTATATATTAATTATAGTATAATTAGATATTTTATATATC
Source organism: Colletotrichum lindemuthianum (assembly GCA_001693025.2). NCBI lineage: Eukaryota > Fungi > Ascomycota > Sordariomycetes > Glomerellales > Glomerellaceae > Colletotrichum > Colletotrichum lindemuthianum. The sequence continues at coordinate 38,364 of MASP02000807.1, read as the reverse complement.
TACTCTCTCCTATTAAGATACCTTATAAACTCTTCTTAAATATACTAAGATACTATAAACTATATAATTCAGTATCTCTATAAAATAAGATTCCTAGCACTTTAGTTTAGAAGCTTGGGGGATATAGATAAAATACCTTAAACACTCTTAATTACTAGAGACACTTCTTTTACAGATAATAAAGACACTTAAAGATTAAGTTACAGCTATATTATTACTCTATTTAGAAAATTAATTTAATAGAAAGCTACGTAATAAAATATTATTATAATATTAACTATAAAAATAAAACTTCTTAATCTTAAATATATTTCAATAGAAGCTATAACTTTAAAAAGACTATTTTAAAATATAGAGTTAAATTGTAGAGATATTTAGAAAGTCTATTATAATAACTACTTAACTATCAGATTAGTAGTTTTAAATAGTAAGTATCTATCTACCAGACTTTAATATATAGATATTTAATAAATATAACTATATTGAGAATACTTAAAAGGAAGTTTCAAGATTATCTATATATCTATAAATATAATATTAGTAGATAGATATATAAAAGACTTAACTTAAGTAAAATTTAAATAATTTAGAGTATTTCTTAATTTAATAGATCTTTAATTAATATTATTAGAATTACCTAACCTAAGCTACCTAGTTCCCTAAAAGCTAGAACTTAAATAATAATAAATAAAACCCCAATTTTTAGAGGAAAGTCTTAGTAGTATTAATATCTAATATAAGTAAATAGCGGAGTTTACCCACTCTCTTGCAGAAGATAAAAGTTTCTAGCTAAGTTTATATCTAACTTAAGAGGAACTATTTAAACTTATTACTTTAAGATAAAATCTAAGTTGCAGCTACTAATATATAGAAATTAGGCTAAGAAGATATGAAAAATATATTAAATTCTACTGAAACTAAAGTTAGAATCTAGTAGCTTTAGTTTAAAGTAGGGAGGTAGCTAATAAAGCTAAAAGTTAAATTACTATAATAATCTCTAAAGCTACTAGTAACTAGCTGAAAGATAGAATTTCAACTAAAAGGTAACCTAGCTATACTTATAGTTAAACTAGAAGTTTAGGTAACAGTACATAGTTCAGTAGGTAATAAAACTAAGGATATTTCTATAATAGTATTCTTTAGAGTAACTAGTATCTAAATAGCGGAACTAGAAATACTTCTATTCTTAATAAAAGTTAATTTAAATTCTTTCTATTAGTTTAAATATAGCTTAAGCTAAACTGTAACTTTTATATTACTAACTTACTTATCTTTTATCTATCAAAGCTAACTTTAAGTTAGTAATTTATAATAAACTAATTACAGAATTATTATTAAATATTTTAATAACTTTAATATAGCGTTTAAATATATTATAAGTTTTTTAGGATATAGAGATATAGACTTTTTAGAACCTATTTATATACTAGAAATAATATTTAGTAAAAATATTACTACTTCTAACTTTAATTAAATAGAAATAGAAACTATAGTTAAGTATAAAACTTAAAATATAAATAATATAGAGAATAGTTTAGAGAAGCTAAATCTTTCTAATTATTTTACTTTTAACTAAGTAACTTTTATATTCCTCTAAAATCTTAACTTTTAATTTATCCTTCTTAATAGATATAAACTTCTTAGAATTAGTGAACTTATTAAGATTAGCTAATTAATATTATATACTCTCAAGCTAGTATTTCAGATCCTTAATCTTAGAAGATACTTCTTAATTCTTAATCTAAGTAGACTTTCTTATAAATATTAGTATATTCTTATAATATTTCTTAGGATATTTAATAATCTCTTTAACTTTATCTTCTTTCTCTTCTTTAGATTATTTAACCTAATTAGTATTCTTTTTAATAAGTTTAAATTTCTTATTTTTATTCTTAACTAATATATTATTTATAAGATTATCTTCTTTATTATTAGTAGGAGGAGTAATAATCTATATTTTCTTAAAATAACTATAATATTATTTAATAATAGTGAAAATAGCTAACTTCTAAATAGAAGTAGCTAACTTCTAAATAATAATATTCTTAGTATTACTAAACTTAAATATATTAAGTAACTTAAATATAGAACAACTAGGTAAAAACTCTTAGAAATTAGAAAACTTAGTAAAATATATTTTAAAAAAAACTTTCAGTTAGAAAACCTTAATCTTAGACAACTACTCAATAGTAAAATATATTATAAAAGAATATAAATACTCTATATTACTAACTTACTTTTAAATTATATAAATAGAATAAACTCTAATAAAATTTATAAGTTTAATAATAAAGTTTACTATTATATCTATAAGAAATAAAAAATTAAGATTAGTAAAATAAATAAATAAACTGAGTAATTACTGAATATAGTATACTTTCTTAAGAAAATGAAGAATAGGTTTTTAAATTTCAGATCTATTATTAGAAGTAAGAAAATAATAAAAATAATAAAAAACACCTATTATAAGGTTAAGTTTTATTGATTGAAGAAACTTAAGGTTTGTATTAGAAAGTATCTCCTTTAATAAAGAAATTTACCAGGTAAGAATAGAAATAGGCTAATTAAAAACCACAGTATCTAAATTAAGATATAATAGAATTTAATTATTAACTTCAGTAATAATATTATAAGTTACTTCAGCCTAAATTAAGCATTAGTAACAGTTAAAATAATTCATATAAAATAATATATAAAATCTATAATAGTAATACTTATAGCTAGTAAGTATAATAATAATTAAGGTTATTAGTTGAGAAAATAAGAAAGCTTAGTAAATATAAATAAAACTAAAATTTACAATACTTATAGAGCTAAGATTATATAATCTAGGAAGCAACTAACAGATTACTTCTGCTAAATATTAATAATAACTATTTTAAAGAAAAATATCACAATGGATTAGTTAAGAAATATTATTTCTTTAATTTCAATATTTAAAGAATAACTTTTAATATCTATTTATAGTATTTTATTTATTAAATATGCTATTTGGAGCTTAAAATATAAGATTTCATCTAGTAATTATTCCACTGGAGGGATATGTAAGAATAGCTATAGTATCTATTCTACTATGTAGCTATTCTAGCTTATATAAAGTCTAACTAGCCTATTTATATGCATTCAAGTGTTCTATTCTAGGTTAAATAAATTATACCTTTTAATAACCTACATTCAGACTATATACTATACTATTTATTCATCACAATAATACCATTTACTATAATATTAAAGTGAAGATTATAATAGCTATTTATATTAAAAATATATTAATTATTAAACTAAGTAATAATATTCTTAGTATTTTCTTGCAGATTAAAGAGAATATTAAAATTAATAACTTGAAAATGCTAGACTTCGTCTTAGGTATCCACCTAAATTATAATAAAAATAAAATAATAATTTTACAGGAAAGTTACCTAAAGGAGATATCTAAGGAATTTAGAAAGTTTCTCCACTTAACTGCTATTTTAGTAGAATCTGAAGCTTAAAACCTTACTATTTTAGTAGAAGGTTTAATTAATGAGATATTATAATAGTAATATTACTAAGTATTTAGAAAACTTTAATTTGCTATTAAAATAATATAACTAAAATTATTATTTAGTTATAAATTCTAAGTAAGATTCTTATATTATTTTGAAGAATTTTATAAGAAGAAAGTATTATATCTTCTTTAGTATGCTAAAATATAGAGTAAATATCATATTAGTCATATTATAAAGAAAAATAAAAATGATAATCTGGAACTTTAGAGTTATAAAAATAGTAACTATACTAATTATAAAATTATATTAAAATTAATAACCAGATAAATATTCTTTATAACTGTAAGGCTAATTTATAGAGATCTTATTACTAAATAGCTATAGTGAAATTATTTATAGAAGCTGAATATTATATAGAATTTAGTATAACCTCTAAAGCTATATAGATTTGAAACTTACTTAGTAAACTTGAAGAAATAAGTACTAAGCCTATATTAATATAGATAGATAATACTAAATTAATTATCTTTATAAAGAAAAAAAGCTTAAATAATTAGGTTGAATATATTAAAGTTTATAATTATTTTATAAGAAAAGTGGTAAGTTGAAATAAGATAGTCTTTAAGTATATAGAGACTGCTAATAATATTACTAATAACCTTATAAAACTACTAGTAAGGTTAGTATTTAAATATATTAGAGGTTTTATGGAAATCAAATACTACGGAACTACCAAAAAGCTATAAAATAATACTAAAATAAAGTAAATACTATTTTAGTAAGAAGGAATATTATAAAGAAATACTAGGAACTTTCTATAGAAATTCCCGGGATTCCCCTAGGAAGTTTAGTTTCAGAAAGTTCCAGGAAATTACTATAAAACTATAGTAAAATAAACGTAATAGCTTAAACTCTAGTTACAGATATAGATTAAATAGCTATAAGGATGCGGAATATTTCCATTAAGATTAGACTATATAAATATATAAGTAGGAAGCTTACCTTCTATATATAGTATTAAATAGGATATACCTATTATATATCCTACTACTTTATATTCCTCATTTCCATTTATAGTCTCTATTATAATAGACTATATCCTTATAGTTTTATAGTTTAAAATAAAGTTATTTCCAGATTCTGAAACTCCTCTATTTCTATAGTATATCTTCTAGCTCTCCTACTGACCCTCCACTGCTTCTTATATACTTCAGCCAGATTTCCAGTATTCTCGTTAAATCTCTATCCCTATGGTAGAAAGAGTAGTACTGTTTACAGAGTCTCTTAAAGTCCTCTTATATACTACTAGCCTCTTATATTATTAGTTTCACTAGGGGAGGATATATTATACATATTATTACATACAGTATACTGATAGGATTAAAAATATTAATATTTATAGTATATAGCTTATAGGCTATATATAGGCTAAATCTAAATACTTTAGGTAATTAGTTACTAATTACCTAGTGGCTAGTAATAACTAGTAGCTAGTTATTACTAATAGCTAATTTCCGCCACTAAACTATACTATATAGTAAATTTACTATGGGGCTCTAATAGCCTTATAGCTATTTTATTACTAATATATATATTACTAACCTCTCATTAATATAATCTTTTATATACTACTAGCTTCTTATTAATATACCTTCTTATTAATATAATCTCTTATTAGTATAGTTTCTTATTAATATAACCTCTTATATACTACTAGCCTCTTATTACTATAGCCTCTTGTTGCTATAGCCTCTTATTACTATAGCTTCTTCTTTGTGGGCCTGCTTATTAATATAACCTCTTATATACTGCTAACTTCTTATTAATATAACCTTTCGTATACTACTAGCCTCTTATTAATATAACCTCTTATATACTGCTAGCCTCTTGTTAATATAACCTCTTATATACTGCTGGCTTCTTATTACTGTGGTTGTTGCCACTATTAATATTAATATTACTGCTATTGCCGTTACTATTACTACTACTATAGCTGTTACTGTAGCTGTAGTTATAGCTATAGCTATTACCTCTACTATAGCTATACTAAACCACTACTATAACTATACTAATACTACTGCCGCTACTATTACCTCTACTAATTTTTATATATAACTTAAATCTATACTATACGCTATACTATATACTATACTGCTACTTTTATTGCTACTACTAGTAGCCCTCTAGTATCCCTCTATTAAGGCCTATTTAAAAATTATAGGGTCTACAGCTTTCTTTAGATTATTAGTAGTAATAGCTACTATATAGCTACCTTAGCTATTATACTATAGATAATATAATATTTATATTTATAGTATTTATAGTTTTGTAGCTTTCTGGCAGCTATTTTTCTTTCCCCTTAGTAGTTATATTCCTATAGCTATAAAGCCCTCAAAGCTTTTAATATCTTTATATCCCTAAACTATATCTTAAAACCTTCAGTCTGGAGAACTGAAAAATTCAGACTGTATTTAAACCCAGAGGCTAGCCTCCAGCTAACCTCCAAGCTTTTATATCTATAGAGTAATATCCTTATAAGCTAAGTAGAATATTCTCTACTACCACCAGAATAAGTTAAGCCTCCTTATTGTGAAGGGCTGAATCTGAACTTATTTAACTAGAAAGTAGCGTAAAATACTATTTATTTAGAACTAAGAAGTAAAAGAGAAACCTTTATAAATATATAGAAAAGTCTATATATATAATATTATATAGAGCTTACTAAAGTTCCACTTAGGTGAGGATATTAACTTTAAATATCTAAATATAATCTTAACTGGATATCCAGATATAACTTATAATATTATCTTCCTTGTCCCCAGCTGCTACTTAACTGGAGACTGTAAGTTAGATTACTATTACTTTCTATAATAGATTTATATCTATTTTTATATTATCTTAATATTACTATATCTAAAAAAAATATTAACTAACTTCTATATTAGATTTATATATTCTTTCTATTTAATAAATACTTCTTATTAATATTCTCTTTCTACTGAATATATCCTTATAGTAAAAATATTCTTTACTAACTATTTAGCTTTCTTATTATTATCTATTAGTAATAATAGCTAGCTATTAATTATAATTTACTTTTAAAAGTAAATTATTAGTAACCCTCTAGAGTAAGTTAATATTTAGTTACTTTTACTCTATACTTATAGTAGTATCTAAGTTCTTTACTCTATATATAGTTCTGACTATACAATTTACCTAGTAATAGTATTTATACTAATACTAGCTTATAAATAGTTTAAATAGTAATAAAATTACTTATTATTATAGATAATTATACTTCTAGTTATAATATTTAACTTTATAGTAGAGGAAAACCTTATAGTAATAATCTATATAGTAAGAGCTTTAGTGAGGCTAGAGCTTAATATATATAGCTGAAAGTGACTATTAAGATTATAAAGTTAAGAGCTTTTATAAATCTCTTAAAGATAGGATAAAATAAAAAGTCTGTGAAAGCTAAGTATTTTATAATCTATTACTTTTCTGTATCTAAACTATCCTCAGTATTTTATAATAAAATTAGAATTCCCCTTAAATCTATATAACTATTTGTAACTAAAATAATATAATAGTAGATTCTAAATATTCCTTTATAATCTATATAATAGAGAATATTAATATATTCTAAAAAACTTAAGTAATATTATAAATATTAATATTAATAGGTAGACTCTAAATATTCAGAAGAAAATTATCTAACTATCCTATAATCTGCTATATTAAGCTAATAATTTCAGAGACTAATTATTAATTAGATAGTATCCTAATATTAATATATTATATTAGTCACTAGATATTTTAGAGTATTATAATATTATAATTACTAAGGTTTTAGATATTATATAGCTATACTAAAAATATCTATATTTATATTAGTATTATATATATATTAATATACTAAATTAATATATTAAGATTATTTACTAATAAGAGCAGGCTAAGTCTCACTATACTTACGTGGAGATTATAAGTTAGCTTATATTAGTAGTGGAGAACTTTCGTATTAGTAGCGGAAAACTTTCGTATTAGGAGCGTGAAGTTTCGTCTCGGGGGTAAGTAGGGTATAGTCTGGAGGACGTTAAGGTCGCAGATATAGAGGTTGTGATAAGTGTTCGAACAGAGTAGCTGTAGTTAGCAGTAAGAGTAAGTTAGTATAAAAGTATAAATAAATAAACTTTAATATATCTAACTTTATAACATATAGTAAGAGGATCTTTACTACTATATATTTATAGTAAAATTAAGTTAACTTCCAGCTAAACTTTAGTAATATATAGTTAAATATATTTAACTATACTTTATTACTAACTTAGTATTAATTTATAAGAAACTAAATTTTATTTACTTAAACTTCTAATTTCTACTAAATAGTAACTGTCTTTATATAGATATATATTATTACTAATTATATCATCTTAATTAGCTAGTAAGTAGTAGCTTTACTACTACTAAATAGCTTTATATACTTTTTAGTAACTAAAATAGAATTAACATAATATTTATAATCTATAAAGAAAAATATAATTTCTATTAAATTATACTACTAATTATAGAAAGCTAACTTCATAATAAATAGTAAATTAATCTAGTTATCCTGAAATTAGTATATAAATACTCTTAGAACTATTTAGATCTTCTAGTTATACTATTTTATAGTTCTATTAGTTTATAGAAAGTAATAAATACTTAATAAATATATAATATCTATCAGTCTGTAGAAGTCCTTCTAAAAATAACCTACTTAATTAAACTCTCTATTATTTATAATAAAATATAATATTCTATAAAACCTATAATAGTAACTAAAAGACTATTAAGTATATACTTTTATCTTTATTAAATCTATTTTCTCTAATATAGAAATATTACCTAATTAATTTATAATAACCTAAAACTAATAACTACCTTATTCTTTTATAATAAGTAAATTAGTAATAAAATCTATTAATAAATTAGAATATAACTTATTAAATATTAATAGAAACTTTAGAAACTCTTTCTTAACTTACCTCTAGATATGAATACTTCTATATATATTATAATTAGATATAGATTAGTAGATATTTTATAATTATTTAGATTGGAAGAACTAATAACTTATAATCTCTAGTATATTATTATATTTAAAGTAACCTACAGGAGAGAAATTATATAACTTCTATACTAACTTAATCTTAAGCTTATTAAAGATATTATTACTATTCTTACTATTTAGTATCTAAAGTCTTTCTCTAAAAGTAAGTTACTTTAGTATATTAATAGTATATTTAGTAATCTAGATTTTAATATAAAAATTAGAGAGAAAGCTATACTTTCCCTACTAAACTACTATAAAGATCTATTAATATAAAGAATTCCTTTTAGTAGTATAATCTTATATTTCTTATAAGTTTAGTCTCCCCTTAAATATCTAGATACTAATAGTATTTATATATTCTACCTAAAGTTCTATAAAAATAATAATAGTTAGAATAATTTATATTACTTGTTCCTACTATTTCTTATTATTATATCCTTTAGAAATATCCTACTTTCTTCTAGAGAGAGTATTAGGAATTACTAATTAAGTACCTAATTAGTATTTAAAATAAAACTTATATTAAAATAGTTTCTCTACTTATTAACTTTACCTCTCTATAAGTTACTACTTCTTTATAAAATACTTAAAATCCTTATAATTAGTAAGGATTTAAATTTCTCAGTATTCTAAAATTTTACTTTCTATATTTATAAATAAGCTAATATTATAAGAAGTTCCTTATTATAAAATAAATAGTTACATTCTATAGAGGTTAAGTATTAAGAGTGGAAAGTTACTAAATACTTTATTCTAATCTTACTATTCTATATTAATATACTTTCTAAAATAAACTCAGAATAATTAATCTTTATTATTATGAAAATTTTAAAGTTAAATATCTATAATATTAATTCTATAGTAAAGAAATATTTTAGTATAAGGAAAACGTCTTATATTTCTAGTTTCTAGTAGAAGGAAATATACTTTTAGGTTAGATAGTTTAGAGGCTTTATAATAATACTATACTATAGTATACAAATCTTATAATAGTTTATGAACCTAAAGAAACTATAAATATTCTTTAGTAAGCTAGAGGAAAGCTAGTTAGTAATAATTTCTAACTTTTCTTAATTATAAAAGTAATTCTTTCTAGCTAATATAATAAACTTAATATACTTAACTATAATAATAGAGAACTTATACTTCTTAGAATCTAACTTTAAACTTACTTTAGTACAGTAGCTAAGTACTCAATAAATCTTCTCTTCATATTCTATTTATAAATTACTAATATAAATAAGGATATTATTAATATATATTATAATAAAGCTTTTTAGAAATTAACTATAAGTAGTTAGTAATATACTTATAGAATATAATGGGAATATCAGTAAGCTTAAAAGAATATACTATTTCTTTAAAGAGATTATAATATATCTAAAAAACTATTTTCTCCTAATTTACTTTATTAATTCTGATTTTATAGAATATAGTAATAATGTTAAGTTTAATATATTAGTAAGTTATAGTAACCCTCTAGAGAGTCTTTAATATAAGAGGAAGGAAGTAATAATTCTTCTTTATAATTATATTAAAAGCTTTATAATCTATATAAAAATATTATCTTCTACCTTAGTTCTTTATAATAAAAACTAGAATATTAATAGAGAAACTCCTTATCTTAATAAATTCCTTATTAAGTAAATTCCTTAGGATTTTCTTAAATACTAAAGGTTTCTTTAATAATATATTATAGAGACGTTTCTATAGGAAACTTAGTTTCTATTTCTTACTATTAGGAATTAATAGAATATAGTAATTTATTTCTAGTTAGCTGGAAGGTAGTTAATATACTGAATCTAAATAGAATAAATCTAGAAATTCCTTTAAAATACTATAGGAATATAATTCCTTAAGTTTACTTTTACTTTTAGAATTAACATTCTCTTAATATCTATAAGATTAATAAATACAATCAAGTAAAAGCTTAGTATATTATTAGTATACTATATAGTATATTAATAGATAAATATAAATAAATTAGTATTAAGTAGGTAAACTAACTGAATCTCCTTAAGTTATACTAACTTATTTTAATATTCTAGATAGATTATTATATTATTCTTTCTATAGATTATCTATTAAACTTTAATACTGTGAAAGGCTGGATCTAAGCTTATTTAACTGGAAGGTAGCGTAAAATACTATTTATTTAGAACTAAGGAGTAAAAGAGAAGCCTTTATAGGTATATAGAAAAGTCTATACATATAATATTATATAGAGCTTACTGGGGCTCCACTCGGGCGAGGGGGTTAGTTTTAGATATCTAGATATAACTTTAGCTAGATATCTAGATATAGTTTATAATATTTACCTTCCTCCTCTCTAACTGCTACCTAATTAGAAGTTATAAGTTAGATTTCTATTATTATCTATAATTAGTTTATATATTACTTTATATTACTTTAAAGCTACTATATTTATAATAATATTAATAAGCTTCTATATAAAGTTTATATATCCTTCCTATTTAATAAAAGCGTTTTATTAGTATCCTCTCTCTACTTAGTATATCCTTATAGTAAGAATATTTTTAACTAGCTATTTAACTTTTCTATTATTATCCACTAATAATAATAACTAGCTATTAACTATAAACTACCTAAATAGTAAATTAGTAGTAGTTTTCTAGAGTAAATGTATATAAAATTATAAGTAAATAGACTTTAGAGTATCTAATTTTATAATATATAGTAAGAAGATCTTCACTATTATATATTTATAATATAGTTAGATTAGTTTTTAGTTTAGTTTTAGTAACTTATAGTTAGATATATTTAATTATATCTTATTACTAATTTAGTATTAATCTGTAGTGGACTAGATTTTATTTATTTAAGTTGCTAACTTCTACTAAATAGTAGCTATCTCTATATAGATATATATTATTACTAATTATATTCTCTTAACTAGCTAGTAAGTTATAGTTTTACTACTATTAAGTAGTTTTATATACTCTTTAGTAATTAGAATAAAGTTAATATAATATTTATAATCTATAAAGAAAAGTATAGTCTCTATTATATTATATTATTAGTTATAGAAAGTTAACTATATAATAAGTAGTAGGTTACTCTAGTTATTCTGGAATTAGTAGGTAAATATCCTTAAAATTACTTAAATCTCCTAGTTATACTATTTTGTGATCCTATTAGTCTGTAGGTAGTAATTAATATTTAATAGGTATATAATATTTATTAACTTATAGAATTCCTTCTAGAAGTAACTTACTTAGTTAGATTCTCTATTACTTATAATAAAGTATAGTATTCTATAGAATTTATAGTAGTAACTAAGGAACTATTAGGTATATATTTCCGCCTCTATTATATCTATTTTTTCTAATATAGGGATCTTATTTAGTTAATTAATAATAATTTAGAAGTAATAGCTACCTTATCTTTTTATAGGGGGTAAGTTAGTAATAAAATCTATTAATAGATTAGAATATAATTAGTTAAATACTGGTAGAGGCTTTAGGAATCCCTTCTTAATCTGCCTCTAGATATAAATATCCTTATATATATTATAATTATATATAAATTAGTAAATACTTTATAACTATCCAGGCTAGTAGAATTATTAGCTTATAATCTCTAGTATATTATTATACCTTAAGTAGCCTATAGGGATGAAGTTATATAATTTCTATACTAACTTAATCCTAAGTTTATTAAGGAGGTTATTATTCTTTTTACTATTTAGTATCTAAAATCTCTCTCTAAAAGTAAGTTATCTTAGTATATTAATAGTATACTTAGTAATCTGGATCTTAATATAAAAATTAGGAGGAAAGTTATATTTTCCCTACTAGACTACTATAAAGATCTATTAGTATAAAAAGTCTCTCTTAGTAGTACAGTTTTATATTTCTTATAGGTTTAATCTTCCTTTAAAAACCTAGGTATTAGTAATACTTATATATCTTACTTAGGGCTCTATAGGGATAGTATTATTCAGGATAATCTATATTATCTATCTTTATTACTTCTTATTATCCTACCTTTTAGGAATATCCTATTCTCTCTAGGAGAGAGTATTAGAAGCTACTATTTAGATATCTAGTTAGTATTTAAGGTAAAAGTTATATTAAGATAATTCCTCTACCTACTAGCTGTACCTCTCTATAAACTATTATTTCTTTATAAAATACTTAAAGTCTTTATAGTTAGTAAGAATTTTAAACTTCCTGGTACTTTATAGCTTTATTCTCTATACCTATAAATAATTTAGTATCATAAAAAGTTCTTTATTGTAAATTAGGTAATTAAACTCTATAGGGATTAAATGTTAGGAGTAGAAAGTTATTATATACCTTACTTTAACTTTATTATTTTAAGTTAATATACCTCTTAGGGTATATTCTGAATAGTTTATCTTTATTATTATTAGAATATTAAGGTTAAATATCTATAGGATTAATTTTATAATAAAGAGTTATTTTAGTATAAGGAAAATTTCCTACTATTTTAGTTTCTAGTTAAAGGGAACTAACTTCTAAGTTAGGTAATTTAAAGGTTTTATAATAATATTATACTGAAATATAAAAATTTTATAATAGTTTATAAACCTAAAGAAACTGTAGATACTTTTTAGTAAACTAAGGGGAAGCTAGTTAGTAATAGCTTCTAATTTCTCAGGATTATAAGAGAGGTTCTTTCTAGCTAATATAAGAAATTTAATATATTTAACTATAGTAACTAAGAATTTATATTTCTTAGGATCTAACTTAAGGTCTATATTAGTAAGGTAGCTAAATATCTAGTAGACTTTCTCCTTATACTTTTTTTATAAGCTATTAGTATAAATAAGGATATTATTAATATATACTATAGTAAAACTATCTAGAAACTATTATAAGTAGCTATTAATATACTATTAAAATATAGTGAGAATATTAGTAAGTCTAAAAAGGTATATTATCTATTTAAAGAGGCTATAATATATCTGAAAAGCTATTTTCTCCTGATTTATTTTATTAATTCTAATCTTATATAATATAGTAATAATATTAAATTTAGTATATTAATAGGTAGTAATAACTCTCTAGAGGGTTTCTAATATAAGGAGGAGGAAGTAATAATCTTTCTTTATAATTATATTAAGAATTTTATAATCTATATAGAAATATATTTCTCTACTTAGTTTTCTTATAAAGAGGACTAAAATATTAATAGAAAAACTACTTACTTTAATAAATTTCTTATTAAGTAAATCCTTTAGGGTCTTCTTCAATACTAGAAGCTTCTCCTATAATATATTATAAAGAGGTCTCTATAGGAGGTCTAGTTCCTATTCTCTATTATTAGAGATTAATAGGATATAGTAGTTTATCTTTAGTTAGCTGGGAAGCAGTTAGTATACTAAATTTAGATAGAAAAAAATTAGGAATTCCTTTAAGATATATATGGAGATATAATCCTTTAGGTCTACTTCCACTTTAAGGGTTAATACTTTCTTAATATCCGCTAGACTAATAGATATAACTTAGTAGAAGCTTAATATCTTATTAGTATACTATATAGTATAGTAATAGATAAATATAAATAAATTAATATTAAGTAGCTAAGCTAACTAGATCTCTTTAAGCTATATTAGTTTATTTTAGTATTCTAGGTATATTATTATATTTTTTTTCCTATATATTATCTATTAGGCTTCAATATTATAAATAATATAATTATTCTCTATCTATAGCTACTTAAAATATAAGAGTAACTAAAAACCCTCTATAATATAAATATAGATTTTTTATATATAACTATTAACTTCTAAAGTTAGAATAGCTACCTCCTGGGTGTTACTAAATAATAGTTTAGTAATATATCTTCTTATTTATCTTTTTAACTTATTAATTAGTAGGAAGTAAAATTTCTTTATAAGAGAAATATTACTAATAATATAAATATTATAATCTATATTAATAAGTATATTAATAGAGTAATCTATATTAATTCTAGTCTGAATAGTAGCTAACTATTAGTTACTTACTTATTCTTTTTCCTATTATTTCCCCTATCCTATTACTTCTATCTCAGTTAGCTTTAAAGTCTAACTTCACTCTAAAGTTACTTTTTTCCTAAATCCTTATTATTACTAGGTAGGATAGTATTATTCCCCTAGTTATCTTTAGTATAATCTGGAGTAGTTATAATTTTTATAATCTTTATATTAGTTTTCTTATATTTTCAGGTTTTATAGTTCCTATAGATATAGCTTTTCTTACTATATTTAAAGTATTAGTAGGTATTCTAATAGTCTTTAGAGTGTTCTTTAGGGGCAGAGGAGGAGCTACTAGAACTTCAGTATTATTATTACTTCTTAACTACTTTAATTATTATAATATTGCTCTCTATATTATAGGTAGTAAGTCTCCAGTGGGGCAGTTAGTAATATATTAATATCCCCTTTATATATTTAAACTTCTAAGCTATATTTTAAACTTTAGATAACTAAAATCTATATTCTATAGGAAGATTAACTATAATAAGTAGCTTCTTAAAGTGGGGAAGTAGAGTAACCTCTAGTAGGGAGATCTAAATTATATTTAGCTATATATACCTTCTAATATTAGCTAGAATCTTTTTAAATTAAAATAGAAAGATAGTTAGTTATTTATTTTCCTTCTATCTGAAGTTCTATAACTAGGTAATAATATAAAGCTAGCTATTAAGATCTAGATAAATTCTATCTAGATAACTTATAAAATTATTTAGATTATAAGAATTTTCTAGTTTTCCTATTATATAGAAGGTTTTAACTACCTACTGAGGACTAAAGTCTAAGTAGAAGTAAATTAGATATTAGTATTCCTAATTACTATTAAAGAAATAGTAATTAATCTTAAACTTAACCTTTATCTATTAAACGTATATTTAGTATTCCTTCTATTTACCTAAAAACTTTAGAGATAGGAGAAGAAGCTTCTTTTACTAGTTAGCTACTAGTGGAAGTATAATAATATTATTAACCCTAAAAGTTATTATCCTAATAGATATTATTCTAAAGGTTACTCATATATCCTAATATAGGCTAGAAGTATTTATTATAGTAGCTACTTAAAAGTTACTACTTACTATAGTATCTTATTTTACTAACTTATATAAAAGCTTATTAATCCTCTGGTAGAGGGAGCTTAAAATATATTATAACTATAACTGAAATAGTTTACTCACGGGATTACTGCCTATAGAAGTATTCTAGGGAGCTTTAGTACCCTCTATTATTCTTTATATTAGTTACCTATTATATAGTATTATATCCTAGAAGCTACACTTAACTAGATTATATACTTAACTAGTAGGGAGCTACACTCTACCCAGTATTATCTATATAGTAAATAAAACTAAATTCTAAATATATAAAAAACTAGACCTAAGTTTATTTAACCAGAAAGTAATGTAAAATACTATTTATTTAGAACTAAGAAGTAAAAGAGAAACCTTTATAAGTGTATAGAAAAATCTGTATATATAATACTATATAGAGCCCACTGGAGCCCCACCCGGGCGAGAAAGTTAGCTTCAGATACTTAGGCACAGCCCTAGCCGGACATCCAGACGTAGCCTATAACAAATACTATAGATACTATAATTATTTTCTATCTATAGTTACCTAAAATATTAAAGTAGCGAGAAACTTTCTATAATATATATATATAAACTTTCTATATATAGTTACTAATTTCTAGAGTTAGAAAAGCTACTATCTAAATATTACTAAATAATAACCTAATCATATATCTCTTTATCTATCTTTTTAACTTATTAACTAGTAGAAAGTAAAATTTCTTTACAAGAGAGATATTAATAATAATATAAATATGATAGTCTATATTAATAAGTATATTAATAAAGTAATTACTATTAATTTTGGTCTAAATAGTAACTAACTACTAATTACTTACCTATTCCTTTTTCTATTATTTTCCCTATTTTATTACTTCTATCTCTATTAGTTTTAGAGCCTAACTTTACTCTAAAGTTACTTTTATCTAAGTTCTTACTATTACTAAATAGGAGAATATTATCTTTCTAATTATCCTTAGTGTAATTTAAAGTAATTATAACTTTTATTATCTTTATAGTATTTTCCTTATATTTCTATATTATATAGTTTTTATATAGATAATTCTTCTTACTATATCTAAAGTATTAGTAAATACTTTAGTGATTTTTAGAATACTCCTTAGAGGTAAAAGAGAAGCTATTAAAGCTTCAGTATTATTATTATTTCTTAACTACTTTAGTTATTATAATATTATCTTTTATATTAGAAATAATAGGTTTCTAGTGGAGTAGTTAGTAGTAAGCTAATATTTCCTTTATATATTTAAGCGTTTAAGTTATATTCTAGATTTTAAATAGCTAGAGTCTATATTCTATAGGAAGGTTAACTATAATAAGAAGCTTTTTAGGATAGAGAAGTAAGGTAGCCTCTAGTAGAGAGGTCTAGATTATATCTAACTATACATATCATTTAATATTAACTAAAATCTTCTTAAATTAAAGTTAAAAGGTAATTAAGTATTTATTTTCCTTCTATCTGAAACTTTATAGCTAGATAATAATGTAAAACTAACTATTTAGATTTAGGTAAGTTCTATTTAAATAACTTATAAAACTATCTAAATTATAGAAGTTCTCTAACCTTCCTATTATATAGAAAGTTTTAACTACTTATTAGAGACTAAAGTGTAAATAGAAGTAAATTAGATCCTAATATTTCTCATTACTATTAAAGAAATAGTAATTAATCTTAAATTTAGCTTTTATTTATTAAGCTTATACTTAATATTCTTTCTACTTACCTAAAAACTTTAGAAGAAGGGAAAGAAACTTTTTCTAATAGTTAGCTACTAATAGAAGTATAGTAGTCTTATTAACTTCAAAAGTTAGTATCCTAATAAATATTATTCTAGAGGTTACTAAAATATTTTAATATAAGTTAGAAATATTTATTATAGTAACTATCTAGAGGTTACTATTTACTATAGTATCTTATTTTACTAATTTCTATATACGTTTATTAATTCTTTAGTAAAGAAAGTTTAAAATATATTATAATTACTATTAAAATAGTTTACTTATAGAGTTACTATTTATAGAGATATTCTAAATGATTTTAATATTTTTTATCATTCTTTATATTAGTTAGTTAGTTACCTATTATATAATATTATATTCTAGAAGTTATAATTAATTAAATTATATACTTAACTAGTAAGAAGCTATACTCTACCTAATATTATCTATATAGTAAATAAAATTAAGTTTTAAATATATAAAAAGCTAAACTTAAGTTTATTTAACTAGAAAGTAGCGTAAAATACTATTTATTTAGAACTAAGAAGTAAAAGAGAAGTTTTTATAAGTATATAGAAAAGTCTATATATATAATACTATATAAAGTCTACTGAAGCCTCACTTAGGCGAGGGGGTTAGCTTTAGATACCTAAGTATAGCTTTAGCTGGATATCTAGATATAGCCTATAATATTTATATTTTCTAGTATTACTATTACTAATTATATTAAAAGAAGTATTCCTAATATTCCTATAGTAAACAGCTTATTTTTATAACTAATTATAGTTTCATAATATATATTCTTAAGTATCCTAAAGTGGCTACTATTAAGTAGCTACGTTAAACCTTGAAAATCTCTACTTACATAGTAGTCTCTTATAGTCTCACTATAGTAGTAATTAATACTATATATTTAAAATCTCTATATCTATATATATACTGATATGCTGCAGCCTCTCTAGTAACCTCTCTAGTAGCTTTTTCTATATAGTAGCTTTATAAATACTATATATTTAAAATCTCTATAACTATAAGGCTGGCGCTAATAGCCTTCTAGTTATCTCTTTTAATAGCCTTAATACTATAGCCTCTTATAGTAACTTTATTAATATTATATATACTAACGCTAGTGCCCTTTTAGTTATCTTTTATTCTTCTGATAATCTTAATTCTGTAGCCTCTTATAGTTACCTCTTATAGTAACCTTTAATAGTAACCTTATTAATACTGTATATCTAAAATCTCTATATATACTATACTAGCGCTATTACTCCTCTAGTTATCTTATATAGTAGCCTCTTAAGTAGTAATATTCCTATATAGTGGCGTCATTAATACTATATATATTAAAATCTTTATATCTATATATACACTAGTATACTATAGCCTCTCTAGTAACCTCTCTTATAGCCTCTCTATAGTATAACTTTTTTATATAGTGAAATAGGTTATAGCTGAGAGGGCCTATCTAGACTAAAACTAACTAACCACCCCCAGCTATAAAACCTGAGAGAAGTAAAAACAGATAGAAAATATTAAAAGAATATTTTAAAAGCGTAGAATCGCATTCGCAGATCTATAGTCTAAAAGCTAAGCTAATCTAAATAGTAGATCTTAGATTCTGGAGAGAAGAGAAGTTAATTCTTTCTATCTATCTATAATGAACCTAGCTATTTATACTTATGAGGCTACTTATATTACGTAAATAAGCCTGTTTACAGGCTTAACCCTATCATAATCCTCCCCTTAGGCTTATTCTAAGCTCCTACGTAATAAGCCTAACTAAAATAAAAGAAATTTATTTATAATACTATAACTCTCTCTGACTAGGGTATAGTAGTTATTAGTAATCCTCCTGTATGTAGCGACTCTTGAGATAATATTAATTATTATAATCTTTTTCCTATTAGTCCTATTTAAAGCTCTATATAAAGTGAGGCTATCCTTTCTAAACTTCAGAGTGAGAAAAGGAATAATTAGCAGATCCTTAAGGAGTATTCTGTAAAATCTATTACTACTAATCTATATATTAATTTACAAACTAGTCTCTCAGATAACGTCTAATAGATATAAAGTCTTTTCTAGCTAAGTAACTAAAATATAGTGGCAGTAAATATCCCGTGGGGACTAATACTTTTAATAGCTAACTGACAACTAGTTATATAGGTTATATTAGTTATCTGAAAGAACTATATTACTGGACCCTTACGCTACATTTTAGAGTAATATTTATAGTTTTATCAGATTTATAAATATTCTTCTTCAGTGTATAATAAGGTTTTAGAGTTATTTATAGTTTAGGTATTCTGGATTTTAGCAGCTAAATATTAAGTAATACTGAAATCCTATTAACTTCTATCGTATCCAGGAAGCTTAAGTGTAATATATTAGTTATTTCCTTTATAGATTAAGTCTGTAAATCTTTAATAGATATCTGAGGAGTAATTATTATAAAGTCTGGTATTAAGTATTTACTAAGATTTTAATAATACTATTCTATAGTTACTAGATGGGAGGGTGAATTACTATAAACTATTTAGTAAGGTCTAAATATTTTACTAATAGCTAACTGCTATCTGTAAGCGAGAGGGTAATTCCTATTTCTATATTATTAGAGGTCTTTAGTATACTAAAGACTTTCTCTAGAATTGAGAACCCTATTATAAATGTAAACTTAAGACTATTCTATAGTTCTAAGGCTGTATATATATCCGTCTGGTTGCTATTCAGTTAGAATTATTTAGGTATTAGCTCTCAGAATCTAAAAAATATCCTCAGATATGCCTATACCTCTATAGAACTCTAGTAGGTTATTAACTTTTTTGACGAAATTATTATTACTATTTAGTCCCTATAGAGAATCTAAATAAAATATAAAGCTACTAAGTTAATCTATAGTAAGATTAACTTAATAGTTCCCACTATAGTAATATAAGAAAACTATAATATTAGTGTTAAAGAGTTAATATCTCTGGTAATTATTAATATTACGTCTGGCATCGTAAGTATTACTATTAATAGATATACTTACTTACGTATTCTAAGGGAATTCATTATTAATGTAAAATAGGTTAGCTAATCCTGTTTGCAGACTTATTCTAAATAGAGTAATAAGTTTGAAGTTATCTAGATATCCCTTTAGTTAAAAAGTTCCCTCTATATTATAGAGTAATATATACTACTTAACTTCTTTCTGTAAATTATTACCTCCTAGGTAGTTTAGATTCAGGCTTCTTCTATAGTAGCTAATAAAATAATTTACTGAAGTTTAGCTATTTCTATATTAATTTATAGTAGTGAATAGTTTTTACTGGTTTAATATCAGCTTTTAACTGTATTCTAGAATTAGAAATACTAGTTTAGATAAATCTATATTAATAAAATAAGGTCTTCCTCCTACTTATAATCTATAGGGACCAGAATAGTAGTAAGGTAAGTTTTAATAGTATAAACTCTTTTTCTAATAACTTCTAAGAAGTGGCTAGGTAGGATTCTGAGATAATTTATAAATAATTTATTATTAGGTTATAGTATTCTATATATTTATTTTTTTAGTAGCTGAGAATAGTATTATAGGGATTATTATTTTTAGGGTCTAAAAATAATCTCTACCTGCTACTGGAGAAGTTTCTAAGTTATTAAGTGATATTATTAAGATATTGCTATTAGTATTTAATAGAGTGCTTAGCTTCTCAGGCTTTACTTATTTAGCTCCTAAGAATATCTTATAGTTATCTTATATCTTCTTCTGTTAGACTATTATATTTATCTTATTATTATCTTTATAGTCTCGGAACTATTTAAAGAAGTTAGGTTAATTATATACTAAGTCCTTTTTAGCTGGAATATTAGAATAAAATTCTTAACTAAGATGCAGTTTCTATACTGCTCTAATAGTATTATAGTCTGTAAGTTACTTTAGGATTTATTTAGTGTTAAGAATAACTTTTAACTAATTAAGTATTATGAGGGAGGATGCTTACTATAGGTAGTTGTTTCTAGTATATATAATATATAACTATTAAGTAATTAGATAGAAAGAGTTTCAGTATTATCTTAAGATAGTTAAGTCTGTAAGTGCTATTGCTGTTATATAACGTAATTCTCTATTACTGTTATGCTATTGATTGTTTTAATATTGAGTTTATTCTTTATTTTAATTAATAATTAGATAGATCTATATTTCGCCTTAATTTAGTTTGTGTTGTATGATAATAATTTGGAAACGATTCCCTCTTACTTTTTATCTATATTAATAAGTATTTTCCTTATAGGTTTTATCTGATACTACTAAAATATAGAAGTTATATACTTCAGTATATTCCTGAAGTATTTATTAGTACTTAGTAATCTATTTATCTCTATTAATAGCTTCTCTAAGTTTAACGTAAGCTAGTAGGTTATATAAAGCTAGGATGTAAATATCTAAAAAGCTTTGTGATATTGGGAAGGTTAGTCTATCTACTATTTTAATAAATATACTGAGAAGCTATTCTCTTATTATTATATCTCCTATTAGTATCTATAGAGGTAACTGTAAGCAGTTAGGTTTTACATTAAGTTGAGGATCTAGAAGCTAGTTATTATAAACTCCTAATTCTAAATATAGGAGTTAGTTACTACTATTAGGATATTATCTATATAGTTAGTTATCTTAAGGAGTTTTTAGTATTTCTAGTATTTAAATTATAAAGTCTAGAGAGGTAAGTATAATAGAATGTTTTTTTGTAACCTTATTAACCTATTTAGAGTTATAGAGATTGTGAATAACTAACCTCGAAACTAGTTTAATATTTATAGTGAGTAAAGGATTTTTCTCTGAAGCTATATAGAGAAGTTAGTTCTCTTATGAAGTAGATGTTATAAAGAAGGGATTTGCAGACTTAAGTTATATTATTAAGTTAAAAGGGATAAGTATAAGTGTTAAGTTAGTAAGATCTTAAGTTTAAGCTGAATAATGTATGTGTGGAGGAAGTTCTAAGATTCTTTATTTATAGTAAAACTATCTCTTTTTATAAGTATAGATCTAAGAATAAGTAAATTATTATAGGTGTTATTTTATATAAGAGTAAATTACTACTCCTATTAAGAATAATAAGTAAATAGTAAGTAAATAATATTATTATTTAGATAAAAAGTATTTTGTTATTATTTAGTAGATATAAAAGGGGAGCTTTCTTCTCTAAATTAATTAATATTTTTCCTTTATTAATTACTCTAGAATCCTTACTTTTACCTTCTTTCGTCTGCAAATATCTCTTCCACTATATTACACTTTAATTACCTTCTTTCTGGAAGAGTAATAGATACTCTATAAGTATAATTTCTTAATAAGTTTTGTGAGATCTACTTAATCTATAACTTAAGCCTTCCTGCTTCTTTAGAAATTATTAATAATATGCTATAATAGGTTTTAGTTAATCCTTCTAAATTTTTAGTATATATTCTTTTTCTTATTTTGCTTTAAGTTAATATATAGTCTAACTTATTATCCTTAGGTTTTAGTTAGTCTTATATTCCTTAAGATTAACGTGCTTCAGAATAAGTACTCTAAAGTTACTCTTACTTATTAAGTTTATGGTTTTAAGCTTCCCCTTGAGATGTGGGTAAACTTCTGGTAAGTCCTTATAGGACCTTGGGACTATTAGCTTATTTAAGAATATACTTATAGTATATTCGTACTTTGTCGTTGAGTGTTTATTTATTCCAGTATTGCTTGTTAGTCTGGATCTTAAGTCTATAAGTTGCTCCAATATCCTGCTGCTATCTATAGCTTCTTTATTTAAGAGTATAGTAAGCGAAATACTATCTCTTGTAGTTATTATGAAGAGCGTACCTATATAACTTATAATAAGCAAAGTGGTTTATAGGTTTATAATCTGTATTTTGAGTGTGTGTTTTTACCTGGAGGCCTTTATACTAACTATTTTTTTCACGAAACTCAGAATATCTACTCTTTTAACTTTAATATTATCTGCTAAAGATTTGGTTTTAGTTATTATTATATAGATAAGATATGTTATTTCAGTAGTGAATATAACAGCCTTTCTATTCCTAAGTCTAAGATCTCTTAAGATTTCGAGAAAACTGTTATTAGTGGAGTTAGTTTGTTTAATTTTACTTATTAGTATGATATACTTTTCTCTTAATAGAAGAAATATTTTAACGTTCCTGATGCCCTCTTTACTTTCTTAGTTTATCTTTTTATATGTAACCTACTTATTATATTTAGCTTTCCTATTCTTATTAAGAAGTATTAATCTTTAGTTTAAGAGTAATGTCTCTTAGTAGGTTAGAGGAAGAAACTTCTTTACTTATATTATTGATTTCTTCAAGGGAAATAAGATAGTTATTATTTATTAGGTTTGTAAATATGTTTAGTTGTTATAGATAGGGAAATAAAATAATAAAAACTAGAAGAAAGAAAAAAAAAAAATAAGGAAACTTTTTTAGTAATAAGTATATATTATGTTTTTATTCTTTAGTGTAATATTTTTTTTATAAGTAAAGTTATCTTCCCTCTTTAAGATTCTAAGTTATATTTTGTCAGTTAGAAACTTCTATGTATCTCTCTCGAGAAAAAAAAATAACAGACTTTGTAACTTAGTAGTTTACCTGTGAATGCTACTTATTATTATCCTAACTATATTAAGTTTAGAAACTTTAATAGATAGTATTAGCTATTATGTTGAGTCTGTGAATATACTGATTTAGAGAATATAAATTATTATATCTAGCTTATTTAAAAAATATTAAGTCTGCCTTATAATATAAAAAGTGGATATTTATTATGGTTATTTAAATTTATTAAAGGTGAAGTATCTTTCTTTTTATATTTCTATTATTTAATTTAACCTGTGAATACTTATACTATCTGAAATAAAATCGTAAGTTGAAGTTACTATACGTATATTATTAAACTATTATATCTTAATACTGAGTTTTTAAAGATAGAATTATTACTAAGATTTAGATTTTGAATCTAGGATCTTAAAGTATCTTCTCTACTATATACTTAATATTTAATAGATATTCTTTTTATTAAATTATTAATCCTACTAAAGTATTATTATTAGTTTCGCTTGAAACTATAGGTTCTTCCTCTTCTTCCTCTTCTTCCTCCTTATTAGCTATAAGTTCTCTCTAAGCTGGAAAGATTTTTACTAATTGTTTCTCTAGATTGGATCTATAAATATTTAGATCTGAAGGTTCTTAATATCTTTAAGGAGTTTATATAAATTTCCTTAATCTGTTTCTTTTATATATTACTTTAGTAATTTCGTCTCTAGATAAAGTTTTAAGTTTATAGGAAGAAGTATTAGGCGTTTTTAAATAAATTCGAAAGGAGTTTATCTATCTATATTTAAGTTTTCTGTCTGAGGATTTATTAATTACTTACTTAATATTATAAATTAAAACTATATTGTTAGGTTTTAGTTGTTTATTCTGTAGTATATTCTCTCTTTATTTATTAAAACTTTTTATTACTTTTTTATATTAATTAGCTATTATTATTACTACTTTCTCTCTATTTTTATCTAATTATATAAAAGTATGAATTCTTATATTTATTTCTTCTTTTGATATTCTCACTGACGTCTAATCCAGTATTTTCTATATTAGTATAAGTATTTTAATAGGTATAACTATTTTATATTTATATTTTAAATAGAATAGTGTGAACCTTATTAATATTCTAATTGTTATTTAGTCTGTAAATCATATAGTTAGTAGAAGGGGTTAGGGATTTTTACTATTATTACTTTATAGCTATACTGATAGTATGTAAGTAATTAGTTAATATTTAACTTTGATTACTTTATTAGCTTGTGGGTTGTAGGCTGAGGTAATTTTACGCTTTAGGCTATATTGCTTATTAAACTTGATAATATGCTTCTTATTTTCTGGCTCTCTATCCACTATAAGGACTCCGTAAAAGCTATAGTGTGTAATAACCTCTTCCTATAGAAACTTTATAATTGCTTTTGAAGTGGGTTGTAGGAGCTATCAGGCTTCTAGCTAGCTTGTGAATGCGTCTCTTACCTTAATAAGATACTATTTTCCTACTCTCTGGATATTTAAGTGGATGTAGTTGAATAGAAGTTCCTAAGGAGTAGTGAAACTATAGAGGTCTCCTGTTCTGTATGCTTTCTGTATCTGATAATCTGGGTAATATTCTACTGCCTCCTGTGTGTCTTTATATATGTTAGGCTAATAGTATTGATCTGCTAACCTCTTATAGATAGCTTCTTATCCTTAATAGTTACTCTTATTATATATAGTTACTATTAATTATCTCTATAGTTCTTTCCTGTTAGTAATATATTGAGGAATTATATGAAATAGTGTTAGTTAGGTGAATAGTAGTTTATCCTGTAATTAGAATGTTAAAGTCTTCTATCTGAAAGCTTTAAATTAGCTAGGGTTAATTCCAGGTAGTCTCTTTAGTGTTAATAGGTAATAAGCTATTTATTTAGTCTCTCTTAACTAGGTCTGCGAATAGTTTAATATTACTGCTGGAAGTGTTAAGGTTTTGTCGATTTAGCTGGTTCTATTTATTATAACTTCTAAGTTAAATACTTTTTTAATATATTAATTATCTCTTATAGTGTGTATCTTTTCGAAAAAGCTTCTGGTTGCTGTGTCTGTAAAGAAGATCTGTATATTCATTTAGTTGTTGATATTATCCTCTCCTTACTTGTTATTTTGGTTAGATAGTCTGGATAGTTTTTGTGAAAGGCTGTCAGCTGTAGAGTTAGCTACCCTGCTAATATACTTGATTTTAAAGTTGAATATTCTGATTTAAGATATCTAATAAATTACTAATGCTTCTGGTAAGTTAGAAGTAATATTATTAAGCTGAGTAATAAGAGTTTTAGTATCAGTTTCTAATAAGAAATGTTACCTATAGAGGTAATTTCTTAAATACTTTAGCGTTTTTAATATTCCTTAAAGTTCTTTCTTACTGATATTATAGTTAAGTTCTGCGTCTGTGAATAAGTTATTTTTGAAGTAGGTAATAGTTTATTTTTACTTAATAAATTATCTGAGTATAGCTTCCTAACTAGTGCTGCTGGTATCCACTGCTAGGTATATTTAGCTATCTGTAGGGTTATAGTTGATAGATATAAGTATAGGAGAGCTATAGAGTTTATTCTTAAGTTATTCTATAGCGGTAATCTATTCTTATTCCTATCGAAAGGGAATATTCTTCTTTAGTAAGTTATTAAGTGGCTTTACTATAGCGGAATAGTCTTAAATCTATTCTTGATAAAATACTGTAATACTGAGGAAGGATTATATTTCTAATATACTACTGTAGCGTTTCTATTTCTTGATTTTTGTAATTTTCGACTTTTTAGGTTATCTTCTGTAAGTTTTGCAGATATAACTAACTATTGTGACTGTCTGTTATGCTTATTGAGACTTTATAATTGTGATTATATATTCTGTAAGTTTGATATTTATTAAAACCTTGTTGATATTCTGAATATATTTCAGAATATATCTGTGAATGTTAGGATAATATAGATTATCTTCTTTGTTGTAAGTTATTATTAGCTTTTTAATTACGATGTTATCTAGGAAGGTTTTATAGTAATAGGGAATTAAATTATAAAGGATCTTTGTTATGATTCTTATAAACTGTATAACTGAGTTTGTGTTTCCTATTGGAAGGGTATAATATTGGAGAAGTCTAAGTGGTGTAGTGAATGTTATTAAGTTTCTGCTTTTAGGGTCTAAGGGAATTTGGTTGTATCTGGAAAAGATATTTAAAAGTAATAATAGCTTATATATACTCAAGTTTTCTGAAAATTTATTAGCCTCTGGAGGAAGTTCTGTGTTTCAAATAGTAACTATATTAATTTTTATTATTTAGTTAATTAGTTATATCTTACTATCTTTCTTCTATACTAAGAAGAATAGGTTTCTATAGGTAGTATAGTTATATTTTAGTATATTATTCTGAATATATACTCTCAGGATCTTGAGAATATCCTCTATTAGGTTTTTTGGGATAGGAATTAATTTAGCCTGCTATATTTTATAAGGGATTATCTTAATTATCTAAAGTGGCGTAATAGAGTTTAGTATCTTTCTGTAATAATTTAAATTCCAGGTTAGTATTTTCTCTCTTACTTTTAAGATCTCTATTAGAAATTCTTTCTCTAAAGTGTATAGATAACTAAGTTTATTTAGGATTGGGTGTAATCTCTCTAGTGTTAAGTGTTCTCTAGAGTAAATATTTGAAAATTTTAGTATAATTATATCTGTAAATTAGGCTGTAAAGTTATTAGTGATGTTTTTTTTCGCTTCTTTTTATACTTTTAATTTCTACTCTGGATTTCTTTCTGGTGTTAACCTATCTGATAGTGCGTCGTCTATAGGTTAGACTTTTTTGTTTTTTGTTTTGTATATAGTGTTAATATCTTCTATAGGTCTGTTCTGGGTGTTAGTTACTACTATTTCTTCTTTCTGTGTCTCCCTCCTCTTTTTGAAAATAGTATCTACTGCTTCTATTATATTTTGTTTTTTGTGATAGAATTTCCTCTATCTCTTAAAATCTCTTATATATATTTGTTATTTGTGTTTTAGGGGTTTATAAAAGTTATGAAGGTACTGTTCTTTATAGGATAAATATTCTGGATTATAATTTCCTAGAGATATGATAATGCTGTAAATTTCTTTTATTTTTAGTTTAATTACTTTTTAGATTGAAACTTCTAAAATAGTTTTGAATTTTTTATCAGTCTTGTCTACTATTATAATTACTTTTTCGTTATTATCTAATAATTCTTTAATATCTTTTAGTATATTGAACTTTAGTAGTGGAGGTGGCTCCTGAGGGTTGGGATCTGTTTTATTTGCTGCTTTGCGTTAGCTTTCGTTTTCTGTATTTTATTTGCTAGCTGTTAATTTGTAGGTCTTGATAGTGGCTCCTAGTTTCCCTCTTCTGTGGAAGGAGGAAGAGAGTATATATGCTGAATATGGTTAAAGTTTGAAGAGTTTAGTATAATATTCTGAAACTTAATAGTTAAGTTATATATATAAAATAATAATAGAATATTCAGTTGAATACTTCTAGACTAAATCTGGCTGACTATCTAGTTTAGAGTATATTAAAATGTTATATATATTTTAATAATAAATAGTATACTTAGGATTAAATTCTTTGTAATAGTCTCTTATGGTGTGATGAAGAACTTTATATTAGGGATGTAATAACTTCTAATATAAATATTCTCTATTATTACTCCTTAGAAGTCTATAGTATATTTAATATTTATAATATCTTATAGTTTTAGATATGTAGGTATGATATATCTAAATAGATTAGCTTTCTGGATATAGTTTTTAGAGATAATACTAATTACTAATTTAATGTTAAAAATTCCTCGAAGTTTTAAGTTCTGTGGGTCTGCGAATTGAATATTAACCTAGAAGTAAGTTATTATGAAATTATGAATTATAGTGAGGCTTGTAATTATGCTCTCTATAGTTTTAACTGACTCGATTATAATACTTATAACTTTAATATCTATATTATAGATTTAGGTGACTAATGCTGATTGGGTCTGTAAATTAGATAATGAAACTATTAGTATATCTTTCTTGTTATTAGACTGTGGTTTTGTTAGTTTAGTAATATGTTGATAGTTTTATTGATTAATCTGTACTTAAATTACGCTCTCCTTATTGCTAACTTTATTAAATATATCTGCGAATTCCTCCTTAGTTAAAATAAAAACCTCTTTTATCTGCTGGCTCTTTTGGTAATCTTTTATAATTAACTAAGTATACTTATAGTTTACTTAAGTGTATACTAACTAGGTTTTTTAAAGTAGATTTTTAGGAATTAAGACTTACTTCCCTATTTTCTTGAAATAAATATAATAAGTAAGAGCTTAATTATTAGTGTCTGTTAGTAGTATAGTAAAAGCTGGTTACTTAGGTATTTGTTTAGTAGAGGGTATTCTTTGAGGAACCTCCTCTGTAGTTAGTATTAGCTTATTATCTTGGTCTAGTTTGATAACCTTTAGCTCTAGTTGAGAAAAGCTAGCTTGGCGTCCTTTATTAGTTAGATCTGTGAATAATTTCTGTTGAGACTTACGATAGTGATAGAATATAAATCTTATGGAGGTTAGTTTTAATCTGTCTGTAGTTATAATATTCTTGGTTGCTACTTTAGATTTATCCTTAAATATAGTAACGTAAATAGGGTTAGAAATTATAATATCAAATATAGTATAAATCTCCTCTACTTATTTCTTTTGCTAGTATTTAGTGAATTGCCTGTCAGCTTCTGTAATTAAGGTTTACTATTTTATATAGTTTTGAATAAGCTCCGTAAGTTTAGGGAATAATTATGGTCTGATTTTGTTGGCTTCCTTGTTTTCCTTTGGGAAAACTTGAGGTTTCTGGGTAATATAGAATAGGATTGTCTTTCTGTCTGGCTAGTTTTTCTGGCGTCTTTTATTAATAATACTGTCTTATATTAATATTATTTTGTTACTTTAGTGGCTAATATAATAAGTGTCTTTTCTGTAGAAATAAATACTGTAAGTTTAGTAGACTATTATAGTTTTATAGGTTATTATATAATATCCTGACTGTTTATACTATTAGTAGTTTATGTTATCTGTAGGTTAGTACTAAGGATGGGAGTAGTTGAAGGGTAGTATCTAACTACTGTGGGCCTCACTTATTCTGTATTAAGATCTTCTGAAGTTACTACTTCTGTGGGCCTGCAAATTAGTTATATAAGAAGAATAAGTGGAGCTTAATTTAATTAATATAGTGTGAGTTTCTGTGTATACTAATAACTCATTCTGCCGCTTAATAATATTATAAATTACTAATATCTAATTATTTACAGAGAGGCTGGCGCTATTAACCTGAAGTTTTTTAAAAATATCTACTAACTCCTCCGCTCTTATAGTAATGCTTTTTTTAACTGTCTTTGCTTTCTTAGGTATCTAAACTATTTTAGGTTTTATTAAAATTGTTTTTGATAAGTTTAGAGAGAGAACTTTAGGAGCTGATGTTTTCAGCTAGCTTATGAGTTATTTTATTAAAGTCTAGTTTTTTCCCTACTGTATGAATGTAGTTTTGAAAGTCTTCTAATCTATATTAATAAGTTTGTGGAATTTATAGTAAAGGTTTTAGGTTATTTCTTTTAGCGTTCTAGGAGGTATTCTATATATAGTGATATGTATTAGTTTCTAGTTGGGTAGCTTGGGGTCTCTTCGGGTGGTAGTATAGATCTGGAGGTTATTGATTATAGTTAGTAGAAGTATAATTCCTACTAAATTATCTTCCTTTAGTAAGTTTCTAATTATAAGAGCTCTTAGTTTCTTATTAGGATTTTAGTTAGCTGTTAGGTCTGTAAGTTTATATATAGTTAAAAGTGTTTCTTTAGCTTCCGTCTAGGTGGTTTTGCCTGTTAGGATTGATACTATAGCTTTCTTGAGGTATGGAGTATAATATATATAGATTTTCTTAATTATATTAGCTTCAGGCTTATAGGATAAGTTTGCTAGTGATTTAAACTTATTTAGGAAATTAGAGATATTATTACTGATAAACTTAGGAGCTTCTTTAGACTAAGGAGATATAGTAGCTATAGTAGGCTAAGTTTAGAGTGTTTTTATTAGTATTAGGTAGTTAGCTATAGTTAGGGTATAGTTTATTAGTGGAGTTATAGAGATATTTGCAGATATATTATCTTTTCTAAATAGAGTTTCAGCTTGAGATTTTAAAGATAGGTTCCTGGTTGGATTATTATGTTGAGAATAAACTGAAGGAGCGTCGTTTGAATCTTTTGAGATATTTAGGGTTTGAGGTTAAATACTTTTAAATACTAGGCCTGAGAATGTAGTAGTAGTTAGTATTGTGAAAGAGACTTCAGTACTGAATTTAGTGTAACTATTATCTTTATTTTGAATTATCTTACGTAGGTTATATTGTATTACGAAATTGTTATAGTAAGTAATAATAATGATATTTTAATTGCTTGTTATTAATAAGAATAATAGATAAGATTGTTTATGTGAGGTTTTTTGCTGTTTTTTTATCTTTATTACGTAATATTTCGATTTAATTCTATGTGAAGCTGCTGGTTGATCTTCCTAAAGATCTTAATAGATTAGTAATTTATAGTGATTCTAATATTATCTGTTTTCTTCTTTTTTAGAAGTATCTAAAAGTTTAAATATAACTATTCTTATATATTATCTTCTCTAAAAAGGAAGTATTTCAGTTATAATAGTCTTTCTTTTTATTTAGCTATCTTCTCTATATTAGAGGTATTTAAGTAGTCTATTTATTTGTCTTTTTGCTGGTTTTTAGACAAATAGGTTAATTCTACTAATTTATTAGTTTAGTAGGATTATTTTCTTAATTATTCTGTAATTATTATTATAATTATTATTTTCTGTTATATCTGGTGGAGTGATTCCTAGTCTGTCTGTAAGCTAGGTTTGTGAATACCTTACTGATAATAATCTTATAATATGAAGTTGTAAAAGTTTGTTTAGTGAAGTTATATAAGTGTTAGTTTCTGAATACTTTCTGAGTTTCTAGAGTATCTACTAGTTTCGAGAGTATAAGTATAGCTATTACTTAGTCTTCTCATTTCTAGTATAGGTCTGTGAATAGCTTTCTTTAGTAATCTTTCTAGTTTTTATATTTATTTATATATTTTTTCTTGATAGTAGGATAATATATTATGTTTTTATTATGTTATGTTGATATTTGTTTATTAAGGTAGTATAGAAGTGTCTCTCCATCCTAGCCTTAAAGATTGAGAGTAGAATAATCTGCCTCTAGGGAACTATTAAAATAGGCTATAGCTAAGAGGGTCTATCTGGACTAAAACTAACTAACTACCCCCAGTTATAAAACCTGAGAGAAGTAAAAATAGATAGAAAATATTAAAAGAATATTTTAAAAGTGTAGAATTATATTTGTAGATCTATAGTCTAAAAGCTAAGCTGATCTGAATAGTAGGTTTTAGATTCTGGAGAGAAGAGAAGTTAATTCTTTCTATCTGTCTGTAATAAACCTGGCTATTTATGCTTGTGAGGCCACTTATATTACGTAAATAGGCCTGTTTACAGGCCTAACCCCATCACAATAGTAGCTTACCTTCTTATATAGTAGCTTTCTTGTATAATAGCTTTATTAATACTATATATACTAAGATCTTTATTTCTTATATATATTAATATCACTCTATTTATTCCTTATTCTGTTAATAGCTTTAATACTATAGCTTTTTATAGAGTAGCTTTATATACTAAAAACTATTACTTCTACTATACTAATATTCTCTATATAACCTACTGGTTAGAATCCCTAAAGATAGATAGAAATTTAAATATATTAGAAATATATTAGTAACTAAATAATAAATCTATATAGAGGATAATAAATATAGAAATATAGTTATTAATATATTTAAATCTAATCTATCTATCTGAAATTCTAGCTATTATAGCCTAAATATCCCTCTTATAAATAACTAAATTATAGCTTAATAGTAATCTAACTGGAAGCTACTAGTATATTCTAATAGTATAATCTAGTAGTAGAAACTATTACTACTAATAATAGCTAGCTACTAGTTAGTACTAGCTACTAGATAATTAGTAATTAATTACTTAAAGTGTCTAAATTTAGCCTATATATAACCTATAGATTATATACTATAAGTATTAATATTTCAACTTTATTAATATACTATATATAATAATATATGCTGCCTGAGGTTTCCTCCGTTTAAATAGTTCCTCAGCTCCAGCTTATCTACAGGGTTTATGAGGTAAGAGCTGACTGTCGGGTGCAACTACCTAAATGGAAGCCCGAGAGGTATGTGATTTAAAATAGTCAGAGACCTTCAATATAAACAAATAAATATTCTAAATAGCTTCAGCCTTAAGGATACTAAGGAAAACTGCCTCCTCTATATTTTTAACATCTAGTAGATACTATTTTAACGCTAGTAATTTGAGAAATACTATACTAACCTTAATATAGAGGATTTTATATATACTAACTATACTATAGACTCCAGAAGCTTATTTTATATATAGTAAGATAAAGTATTAAGCTATATAATATTATAGTAGTATAGAAGCTAACTTAATATTACTAGCTACCTAAAGATAAAATATACTAAAGTTCCAGATATAAGTATAGCCTACTAATACTAATACTTATATAGGAAATAATTAGGAAAATAAGTAAGTATAGAGATATAACTAATAGTTTTTATACTGATTAAGAAGTTAGTTTCTATTAGGAAGATAACTAAAAATTCAGTAATTATTCTCTAAGAAGTAGAGAAATAAGAAGTAGTAATAAATATAGACTTATATTAACAGATAAATCTTATTAGTAAATAGCTAGCTAAAATACTATATTTAATATTAGCTAATATAGATATATCTATATTAGAAGAGTTAAATAGATTAGTATTAGCCTTAAGGAAAACCTATTAGTTAACTTTCTTCCTTATAAATTTAAAAAGATATCCTCAGAAGATATACTAATTATTTACTAATATTTACTAATCTAAAAGCTACTTGAACCTTCTATTAAGATAACACTCTATAGATTAGGAAGATATTATAATTAATATTTATATAAATACTTAATATTATAAATATATACTTATTATTAAGCTAGAGGTATTTACTTAAGAGATTATTAAGAATAATAAGATTACTTATATATTTTATATTAGTAGAGTAGAAAATAATTTAGAAATCTATATTAAGATATTAGGGAAATTAGATTAAATTATAATAACTATAAATATTCCTAACAAACTACTAAGTAAATAGGAAATATTTAATAAAATAGTGATGAAACCTATTTTAGTATTTAAAGATACTAAATACTCTATTAATCTAAACGTAAGTGAGAAACTACTATAAAGTTTTATTTACCTCCTAAATAAGTAATAACTTTAAAAATTAAAAGTATATATTATAGAGAATTTAGTCAATAGTTACATATAGCTATTAATAAATAAAGTAGGTATACCTATTCTATTTATACTAAAGAAAGATAGTTCTCTATATCTTTATATAAACTATAGGAGACTTAATAAGATTATAATTAAGAACTAATATTTACTACTTCTTATTAATAAACTTCTAGATAGGCTTTATAAAGTAATATAAACTTTAAAGATTTACTTTAAGAATATTTACTACTATATTAGGATTAAGCTAGAGAACTATTAGAAGATAGTATTTAAAATAAAATATAACTATTATGAATATATAGTTATACTATTTAGTCTTATAAATATACTTATAAAATTTTAGATATATATTAACTATATACTTACTAGGCTAATTAATATCTACTATATAGTATATATAGATAATATTCTAGTATATATGAATAAGATTATAATATATATAACTGGAACTAAGGAAAATTATATTAATATCTTATTATAAATTCTCACTAGACTATATAAAATATATTTATTTATAAACCTCTCTAAATATAAATTCTATATAGAGGAGATTAGTTTCCTAAGCTATATTATAATTTAGATAGATATTAAAATAAACTTAGTTAGAATATTAGTAATTATTAAGTAGAAGCTACTAGAGATATTTAAGAAGCTTTAGATATTTCTAGATTTCTATAATTTCCACTGTAAGTTTATTACTAAATAATTTAGAGTAAGAATATTATTTACTATACTTCTGAAGGGGAATGTAGAGAAGAAGGTATTTTTATAGCCTAATAATATATAAATAGTATTTATAATACTATAAGATACTTTTTATTTAGTAACTATTCTCTAATATTAGGATCTTCTTTAAGAAACTAGATTGGAAATAGATATATTATAAAAAGTTATTTTAAATATCTTATTATAGTTAATAGAAAGTTAATAGTAAATTATTATTTACTATTTAAAAAGACTTAGTAAAGTAAAATAAAAATAGAGAATAAAATAGTAAAAGATATTTATTATTATTAAAAGTCTAGACTATTAGAACTACTATCTTATAAACTTCTTTAAGAGGTTTATAGTTTTTATAAACTACTAAATACTAATAGAAGTTATTATAGCTTCTATATAGAATCTTTAGAAATAGCCTACCTACTGAATTCATAAGCTTTTAGTATTTAATTTTAATTTAGAATACGAACTTAAAGTAACTAATTTAGTAAATAACCTATCTAGATAGTTAGACTATATAAAAAGAGATATAGAATATTATAATATACTATTAACTCTTATAAATAAGCTCTTATTTATAAAGTTACTATTAGTAGATACTTATAAAATAGTTATAAAAACTTAAGGAAGCTTAAAGCTAGTAAAAGCCTTTATTTAGATAATATAGAAGTAGGAAAGATATTTTAGTAAGGAAGCTTACTTTAGAAGTAGAAGATACTTAACCTCCTAAAAACAGAATTCTTCTTAGGATACTAGAAATATAATAACAATTATAACTATAATTACCTATAGTTAGAATAAGTATAGAAGGATAGAGAATACCTAATAAATACTAAATAATAAAGAGAACTTAATGAGAACTGAAATTACTATTCTAATATAGTATATTATATATTTAGTAATAAGGAGGCTTATAAAAAATAAAATAATATACTCTCTAGAAGTATCTAAAGATTTAGAATAATTTATAAAAAGCTGCAGATTGATAATAAAACTTGCTAGATATATATAGAGAAAGTTTAGAAAACAGCTAGAGATATAAGTATGTATTTAGTTAATGTAGAGAGAATTCTTTCTCTAAAGGAAAACGTATTATACTAAATATAAAATCTCTAAAATATAAATTTCTTTACCTATATTATATCAAATATAGAGTGGAATATATAAATATAAATAAGACTTATAATTTAGTAAAGAGGAACTTCCACTAAAGTAATCTAGCTAGAAATATATAAAACTATATAATATTATATTAGATTTACTAAAATATTAGAATATTATAGTATAAACTATATAGATAATTATAATTCCTACTAATTCCTATAGAAGTATTTTAGAAATTTAGTATAAATTCTATTATTAGACTCCTAGAAAATATTTAGAGAGATAGTAGTATATATAATACTATCTTTATACTTATAGATAGATTTAATAAGTTTACTTTATTTATCTTAATAATAAAGAGAATAATAACTATAAAGTTAGTAATAATATTTTATAAGGAAGTAGAATACTAATTTAGTATTCCAGAAAGTATTATTAGTAATAGGAATAAGCTTCTTACTAGCTAGTTCTGGGAGGAAACTACAGTAGAATACTAGATTGAATAATAGCTATTAACAGTATACTACCTACAGACTAATAGGTAAATTCAGTGGATATATTAAACTCTAAAATAGTATTTCTAGATATTCACTAAAACCTTACTTACAGCCTAGATAATATAACTTAAAGAATTTATATTTATATATAATAATAGTAGATATATTATTACTACCTACTTACTAATAAAGAAGCTATATAACTTTTACTTACAGATAGTAAAATATATAGTAAAAAGTAATTTAATAATATAGAAAATAGTGGAGTATATTAACTATATTAACTAGTTATACTAATAAATAGTAAAATACTAATAGATAACTATAGAAAGCTAAGTAAAAGTATATAATATAAAGTATTAGTAGTGTAAGTTTATATATAAAGTTACAATTAACTTCTTAATAAAGAATTTCAGGTTTAAATATAGAAAAATAATATTAAGGTATATTAAAATCTCTATTACTAAGAGAATCAGGAAATTAATATATAGAATATATTTACTAAAGTAATATTAGTAGATATATAATATATTCCCAGTTTTATTCTTTAAACTTTAGATAGATTAGTAAGATAATAGTAATATTTAGACTATTCTACTTAAGTTAGACGATCATTTAATAGACTGGGAAGTTAAGAAAAATATTAGTAAATTAGGACAGAAATTTAATAAATACTTTCTTATAAAATAGGTAAACTAGTTAGTAGAATATAATATCTAGAAGACTATAGTTAACCTAAATAATATAAAAGAAACTATTTATAAGTATAAGGAATAAATAATATATTACTATAGGAAGTAAGATAATTAATATTAATATTAAACTTATAGTAATATTATATAGAGGGAAGGAAAGAGAAAAAAGATTAATTAATTACTTAAATATCTTAAATAGTATCCTAAGAAGTATATCTCTAAACTAGAAACTTTATAAAACTTAGTAATAAATTAGTTAGTATATACAGTTAAAAATACTAAATATATTTAAGATTTAGAAATATTCTTATGAAAGTATTTCTAATCTCTCTTTAGAGTAATAGTAGAAGTAGTAGCTTATTTAGAAGTAGTTTTTTTAGAAGTAGCCTTCGTAGGAGTAACTTTCTTAGAAGCAATTTACTAGAAGTAGTAGTAAATATTTAGTAAAAAGCTATAGAATATAATAAGGTAATAGTAATATTAAATAAATAGGTTTTATACCTCTTTAGAGGAAGTTTATTATTAAATTTATTAGTATTCTCTTCAGTATTTAGTATTATAATATTATTAATATAACTACTATTAGTAAGTTAATATAGAGGGTTTACTATATAAATATTATTAGAAGGGGAATAATTAAATATAGTTTTCTTAATAGTATAACTAATAGATAAACTAGCGTTTATAGAAGGACTGCTAGAAGTAATAATAATATAACTTTAAAGATAAGAAGTAGTAATAATATTACTACTAATAGAATAGTGAATAGATATAAATAAATAGATATAAATAAATAGATATAAATAAATAGATATAAATAAATAGATATAAATAAATAGATATAAATAAATAGGGGGGTTTTAAAGGGATTTTAACTACTTTAGACTTACTATAAGATAAATTATTATTATTATTATTATTATTATTATTATTATTATTATTATTATTATTATTATTATTA
>MASP02000806.1:0-66015 GCA_001693025.2 Colletotrichum lindemuthianum | reverse complement strand
GGCTACAGCCCTACGTAGCCACATATTTAACCGTAGCGTAGCAAGCCAGTTACAGCAGCAACGGAAGCCAGTTTTTCCCTTTATTTTTCACCCCTTTTTGGTACAGCTATATAGCTACAGCTATATAGCTATTATAGCCACTCTTTTATAGGGTTCTTTTATTTATTTTTATTATTATTATTCCACCCTATTTCAATAGAGGTCTATCCAGAGTCTCACCCCATTTCAATAGAGGTCTATCCAGAGTCTTACCCCATTTCAGCAGCTAGCTGGTAATAGGTATTATATAATAACTAATTAATTATAATCCTTAAAAGAAGTAACTATAATAGATATAAGTCTATATCTTCCCTTTATATAATATACCTTCTATATTTATTAGCTATTATATTAACTAACTATACTTACTGCCTGAAGTTTCCTCTATTTAAATAGTTCCTCAGCTCCAGCTTATCTACAGAATTTATAACGCAGAAGCTGACTATCGGATGAAACTATCTAAATAAGACCCCAAGAGGTATATAATTTAAATAATCAGAAACCTTTAATATAACTTATTATCTATAATATTAAGGTAGTTATATAAATATTATTAACTTTATAAGATATAGTAAATTATTAGAGATAATAATATTACTAATATCTTTATAAAAAGTATTCTAAACTATATCCTTAAGGAATTTATTAAGTTAAACTATATAACTATTTAAATAGAAGAATAGGTAATTTAAGTAAAGTAGATAAATAGGTATTAAGATATTATTCAGGTAAAAGAGTATAAATCGCAAAAAACACCATTTTTTATATAAATAGATAGGCACTAAGGTATATAATAAAAAGAAAGGTTACTAGTGTTAGGTATACTGTACTATAGGGTATATAGTAACTATTTATACTACTATATATATAGTAGTATACTTTCTATCGCCTACTAGCTAAAAATACCTAGTATCCGGCGCTAGCTATAGCTAAATAGTATAGTAATTAGTAAGTAATTACTATACTGTAAACTTAGAGCTATATATAATGCTATATACTATATAACGTAGTAATAAGAATAACTAATAACCAGAATACCAGTTTATATCCATACGACAAAATTACATACGGTATGCAATTATCCTAACGATTAAACCAACACTAACGAAATTCATAAAAACCTTAAATAGGACGATATTGATTTAGGTTTTACTGAAAGTAGATTTCTACCTAGTGGTTTCAATTTATTTTAATAAGTATATATACCTCTAAAGCTGCAGCTCTTGGATAAACGCCTGCAATTAAAATATAGTAAGGTTATATTAACTATAAATAAAGAATATATATTCATCCCCAGATTTTGCTAATAGCCCTTATAAGAATAGGACTAATAATAATACTACTACAACTAATACCAGTAAGTATAATAAGGTATTCCACTATATGGATATTAAGATACTGGGAATTATACTAAAATGTTATACCTTAATATTAAGGTAAGAATATTAAACCTCAGAGTAATATTAATAGTAATTAACTTAATAATATATTTATTTACTACTATATTTATATATAGAAAGAACATAATCTCTATTTTAAAGAGATATAGGAATTCTACTATCATACTTTCAAGAGATAGAACCTAAATTACTTTAATATAGTAGAAAGAAAAGTAATATAAGCTTTAAAGAACTACCTTATAAGAATAGATATATATATTTCTACAAATAAGAGAATAATAAAAGAGAAGTTTACAAATCTCCTTAGTAAGGAAATACTAGTAAAATAGATAAATAAACTATTAAATATTACCAATAATACTATCCAATTCTTAGATACGTCATTATGAAAAGTTTTAACTATATTAATAATTTCTTAAGAGGAGGAGAATTTATTTCTATTTAATAATAACCTTCTATATTTAGAAGGTTAAGAGTGGAAATTACTTCCCTATAATTAAGACCATTAATATTAATAATAAGGATAATATTAATACTAAGCTTATAATCTATAAAGCTAGTTACCTATTTAGATATCAACTTACTAAGAACTAAATAAATAAGAAGCAGTATTAATAAGAGAGATAAATACCTAAAACTAACTAAACTTCCAAGACTGTAAATATACCTTGGAGGTATATATTAGTTAATGCGAAAATGCTATAACTATTCTCTTTAGTTAATCTTATAAGAAGGTTAAATTATCATTCAGTTAAGTATATAGAATTAATAAGAAATATACCGTGAAGAAATATAATATCTTTAAGAATAAGATACCGACATTTACTACTAAATATATAAGTTATAATACTAACTTACATATAGCAGAAGAAGTATTTAATAATATACTAATAAAATAAGTTTACTTATACTATAAAATATTAATTATACTAACAGAAGATAATCTGTTAATTACTTAAATAGATATAATGATTAGAGATCAGTTTAACATTCCCACAGTTTACTTCAATTACTATAGGAAGTAAAGAAATGTAAACCTCCAGATATCTACTAAAACCTATCGATATACTAATATAGTTAAGATATTTAGAGTAAAATAATATAAGTTAACCTTCTTTAATATATTTATCTAAATTCTGAATATCTATAGGAGAAGAGTAATAAAGAAACATATATTACTATCTACTAAATATATGATAGTATTGATATTTTCCATAATATTATTAATAAAGTAAACCTAACTATTTATAAACTATATAGATAAATAATAAAGATATTCAGAAGCTAAACAAGATAGTTAAAACAAGAAGAACTATATTATAAATTATAATTATATTTTTGCAAACTATCTACTTAAAAGCTAAAAATAAAATTAAAGTTGAAGTACTCTCAACTTAGTTAATTCCCATATTAATAGAATAGCAATATTACATTAAAACTATACCGCAAGAAAGTATAAAGTAGAGATGTATATAGCGAATACTAAATAAACTTAAACTCAATAGCGGAATCATAATTAATAAAATACACACCAGAGAAGCGTAAGGTAATAATATTATAATTGAATAAGGTATTTATTATTAGTATAGCATCAGTGGAGAAGATTATAATATACCTTAATAATATATTTCTAATAAAGAAAGTAATAGA
This sequence comes from Colletotrichum lindemuthianum, assembly GCA_001693025.2. Classification (NCBI taxonomy): domain Eukaryota; kingdom Fungi; phylum Ascomycota; class Sordariomycetes; order Glomerellales; family Glomerellaceae; genus Colletotrichum; species Colletotrichum lindemuthianum. Next base: position 62,926 of record MASP02000806.1, on the reverse strand, counting down.
GATACTATGTAATAATATAAGTAAGAGATTAGGAGGTAACTTTATAGTAGTTTATTTTACTAATATAAATAGTGGAGAGAGTATTATTAACTCTATAAGACCTACAGAAATTCTCTTGAATTATATCTCTTACTATTTTATAATATTTATTAAATTAGAGATCTTTCTAACTCTATAATACTTTGACATTATCTTTAAGAATATACTTTTAGATATAGAACTTAGTAAATTATTTATTAGAGATATATAATAACTAAAAGCTTTCTAAAGAATTCTACCTAAAGCCCTTATAAATATGATAACCTTAAAGATAAATATTACTTTTAAAGATAAATAAGATTTTATACGTTTCAGTATAGCTAGAATACCTATATTCTTTGGAAATATTAGCTTTGATATTATATTTCTAGCTATTCTATTTCTACCGAGTTTCTCTAATATATACTACCTTTGGATTTTTCTTAATCATTTTAATAATAGAAATAAATAAAAGGAAGTATTACTATTTATAGAAAGATATAGTAGGTATTTATAGTTTTCTATATAAGAGAATTTCTAGAATAAAGCTATTAACTTCCTTATAGAAATAGAGATAAAGTAAGTCTGTAAGAGATTTAGCTACCTTAGTATCTTTAAGTTAAATCATATATTTAAAAGAGTGGAGAAAAGTTTAATGATAAGTAATATTAAGGTAATTATAAAAGATTATTATTAATGCCTGATAAATAGTAAGATAGTATATTAGGTTAAGTTCAGTCTTAAGGATTACTGTAAATTTAATTTAGAGATTATAATTAGTATTATATATCCTAATAGTATTAAATCTATTCTATATACTATTAATATCTCTATAGTCTTTATAGCTGTAAGATTTCTAAAATATATCTCCACTGAAGATATATAATATATACTGAAGGTATATTAAATTCATATAAACTAGGAAGCCTTAAATAGAATTATTACTAATATAGAATATAGTTCTATAGTTAAACTTTCTAAACGAAAAGTAAAGAGTAGCAATAGTAAGGTTAAAGTTATACTAATTAAAGCTTATAATATTATTAGTAAAGTGAAATATCACTATATTCCGCTATAGGGAACTTCTAATATTATTTAAAATAAGGTACCAGAAGTTAATATAACAGAGATACTATAAAAAAGATCAAGGCTATTAATAATACCAGTAGCCCTAATAGCCTTATGTTAACTTTATTGGTTTCTAGAATATATATATATTTTAACTTAACGTTATTACTATCTCCAGAAATACTAAGTTATATTACGGCTATATAAAAGGTAATAGAGGAGATATATAGGATCTATTTCTAGTAGCAAGTTACTAATACTCTTAATATATATAATAAATCCTCTACTGCTTCTATATATTATCTACCACTATAGTTAGATATATATATTTATTTTAAATACTAAGGATAAATAGGACTATTGAGGCTTATTTTAGTTAACAGAAAGATATATATTATAGAGATAGAAGGTAAAGCTAATACCTTCCAAATAATAATAGTTAAATTATATACCTAACTATAAGTTAAAAAGCCAGATATCTAGAATTTAGCTAATAATATACTGAAAGGGTAATAGAGAAAGAAAATAATATTAATAATACTATTTAAAAAGAGACTAAGATAATAAGGTTAATTATATAAGAATATAACTTTCGTTAGGAAGATTAGTCTTATAGATAATATTTACTATAATATGTACCTAATAGTAAAGAAAGTAGAGATATTTACCAAAACTATTTAACTTTACTAATATAGCCTTATTATAATATCAGGATAGCTATTTAGAAAACTATATACTATGAAGTAGAAGATTCTCTTAGTGAAAAATATACTTTACCTTAAATACTTTAATATTTGGGAGTATAATAATATAAAGATGTTTAGCTTGATTTTTATTAATAAATTGAGAGTATTAATCATATATTATATAAGAAGTTATAGCTAGCTATTAAGGATTTTAATAACTAAAGAAAAATTAATATTCTTATATAGTTACTAATAATTTAATAGATTAATTATTACTTTATACTAATACTACTAGTAATATTTAAGGTAATTACCTCTATAGAAATTCACTTTTAAGATATTACCTAAGTATATATAGAAGCGGAGATAATTCTAAATTACATTGTATTAATAAAACTTTCTATAAGCTTTTATAGTTTATATTTAGAGTATATAATTATCACTATAAATTAGCTACTATATAATTTTATAAAGTTAGGTATTTACTAATATATAATATATTCTAATTACTATAAGGAATAACTATAATTAGAGATCTTATAATATAACTTATATCTTATAATTTCTAAATCTAATAATGTATATTTTAGGATTTTATAAATATATAAACTAATAATATCCTTAGATTCTATTTACCTAAGTTTAATAATAAAAAATAGTAGAAACTCTAGTATATAGAATCTATAATTAAACTAAAGTTAATATTTATTTAATATAAATTTATTATATTTCAGAGAGGTAATTATCCTAAAGAATAATAATAATATTATTTTTATCTAAAACGAATGAAGTAAGAAGATTAAGTTTATTAACTATATATTTAAGACTGTAAAGTTAATATATATTATGAAATAGATATTAGAAGTATATATAGCTTTTATATACTAACTGGAGGTATATTTCTGTTACAGGCTTATCTTACAAAAACTAGCTACAGCCAGTAGAGTTTATTCTGCCGCTACTAACTATATTAGACCTATTTTATAGATATTCTGTAGCCTCTCTGAAAACTCTTTTCCTTTAGCTTAAATTCTTTCAATTAAGGTATCTCTACGTTTGATTATATAGGCTATATTCTTTATATATTTAAGCTTAAAATTACTTATATATCTTATTACTAATTATATTATATAATAGAGATATATAATAAGAATAGTCTGGCTGTAAAGTATATTAATACCTTCGTAAGTATAGTAGCATAATAGAACTAATAGCTTACCACCTTAGTAGATATAATTACCTAACTATAAGCTCACCTAAATACTGTATCTATAAGTATACCTATAATAAGTATTAAAGTTACACTGAAGTTAGCCTTAGTAGCTAACCCTATTATATCTATATAATGCTAACCTATACCTAACTTTAATAAGTTCTTAGGAAACTATAGTAAGTATCCAGTCTGAATATAATAAATCCACAATAAGCTTATTATTAATATTATATTTATTATAAATAACTAAGAAGCCTAATACCTTATTAACTTATACTAAAATAATTATCCAGTTAGCTATTAAGGACTTTCATAAAAGTGGCAGCCTTAAGAATATATATAATATATATAATTCCCTTTTATATCTAAATTAAACCTATTATAACCTAAAAATAGTAAAGTAAGCTTTAGTATAACCTCCAAATAAATATATAAAGAACCGTAAATACTTTACCAGTTTCCTTCCTTATTTTAAAAAACTTCTTACTACTGCAGGTGGCACTCTATAACTATATATAGTTCAGATAGGCTATTTATAGGCTACTTTATCCCCAAAACTATACTATTACCTTTTTGATGCTAATATCAGCAATGGTACCTTTAAGAAGTATATTAATAATATCTAATATATAGCAGAATAATTAGAAGGTTATAAAATATTATATTCTATTTCAGGCTGCCAGTTAGCTAAAGTAAACCGGAAATATACTCCAAAAGTAGATAATAATAGCAATATAGTTATAATAAATACTATAGAGGCAGCAAAAGCTATAGATACTTTCCCACAGAATACCCCCCACCACCAAGAAATACGCAAATACTATAACTATTAAACCTAAGGGCATATTACCAGAAACTAGCCTAAAAAGTATACTTCCCACACTACTAAAGTAACTATAAAACAAAATTACTCTGGTAAGAATAATAAAAACTTAGCCTCTAATAGTAGTATAGAAAAAAGCTAACTTTAGCGTAAAGTTAGACTCTAGAGTCGATACAGAAGGAAGAAAACTAATCAGAAACATTTTAGAGTTAAATATAAGATAAGTAACCTATTTATGCTATTAAAAGTGTAAATTAATAAAGAATATATGACCTAAGTATTCTTAGATAGTAGCTATAATACTTATATTATAGTTAACTACCAGCTAGTTTACTAACTTTATTTACTATATATAAATAAAGTATCTAGAAAGCTTAAAAGCTTTATAAATAAAGTAACTTATATATTTGGTTACTTTTGCTTTATATCTATAGTGGTATGTAAGCTTTTCACCTTACATATAGTTCTAACTGTAAATTATATTCTGAAATAGCATTTATACTAATGCTAGCTTACAACTAGTTTAAATAGTAATATACCTACCTATTATTATAGATAACTATACCTTCGGTTATAATATTTAACCTTATAGCGGAAATAGACCTTATAGTAATAATTAGCGAAAGCTTTAGTAAGGTTAAAGCTTAATATATATAGCTAAAGGTAACCATTAAGATTATAGAATTTAGTATCTTTATAAACCTCTTAAAGATAAAATAAGATAGAGGGCTGAAAGCTAAGTATTCTATAATTTATCGCTCTTCTATATCTATATCTTAATAATAAAACTGAAACTTCCTCTACATTTCTTCAGCTACTTGTAACTAGAGAAATATAATAGCGGAAATTAAATATTCTATTATAACTTCTATAACTGGGGATATTAAAATTTTCTAGAGGATTTAAGTAATATTATAAATATTAATATTAATAGTTAGACTTAAGATATTCAGAAGGAAATTATCTAGCTATTTTATAATATATTATATTAAGTTAATAATTTCAGAGATCAGTTATTAATTAGATAGTATCCTAATATTAATATACTATATTAGTTACTAAATATCTTGAAGTATTATAATATTATAATTAGTAGGATTTTAGATATTATATAGTTATATTAAATATATTTTTATTAATATTACTATTATCTATATATTAGCTATATTTAATTTAAATTTTAAGATTATTTACTAATAAAAGTAGACTAAATTCTATTATATTTATATAGAGATTATAAGTTAGCTTATATTAGTAGCAGAAACCTTTTTGTTTAGTAGCGGAAAACCTTTATATTAGGGGCGTAAAGTTTCATCTTAGGGGTAAGTAAGATATAGTAAGAATATTAAGGTTACGGATATTAAGATAATAATAAGTATTTAAATAAAGTAGCTATAGTTAGTAGTAATTAAATCTCTTAAGATATTTAAATTATATATAGCGTAAGGATATAAGAACGTAAGGATATAAAGATATAAGGTTATTATAGAAGAAGTTATTAGTTATTTATTATTGAAAAAGTTAACGTAGGGTAAGTATACTAGCTGCTATAGCTGTAAGAGGTTTAGACTTAAATTAACTTAAAGCTAGCTGCAGCAGTTAGCGGGGGAATAAAAAGGCTAAGGTTATACTTGAGGAGGTAATATATTTACTAATAGTTACAATAAAAAGTAAGTATTAGTTTCACTAGGGGAAAGTATATTGTATATATTATTACGTATAGTATACTAATAAGGTTAAAGATATTAATATCTATAGTATATAGCCTATAGCTATATATAAGCTAGATTTAGATACTCTAGGTAATTAGTTACTTATTACGTAATAGTAAGTAATAACTAATAGCTAGTTATTACTAATAGCAGTAGTTTCTACTACTAAGTTATACTATATAGTTAGTATACTATAAAGCCCTAATAGCCTTATAGTTATTATACTACTAATACTAGCAAACTTCCTTTTTACCTTTTAACTACAGTATATTATATCTCTATATATAAGATAAAATTAATTAAATAACCTATATCTTGAATTTAATAATCTTCCGAATTCCCTTCTTTTATTCTAAATAAGTAACCTATTTCTCTATATAAACTATTATATTATTTATATTAATAAATCTCTCTAGAGTATAATTTAGGAATTCTTTAGTAAAGGTATTAGTAAGATTATCCTCACTGTTAATTTACTAGATCTTATAGAGTTCTTAACGTTTATATAATTACCTTAAGGCTATAATAATAATTATAAGCCTCTTCTCTTTTATAGTACTAAGCTTTATAAGGTACTTATATAATAATTATAAGTTAGTATAAATAATTATAGAAATAGAAGGAAGGTTATAATAAGCTATAATCTTTCGTAAGAATATAGGAATAGTATATATAAAGTCTATATTAGTAACTATAATATAGATCTTTAAGGTAAGTATACTTTTAGTTACCTTTTTACTTATGGTTAAAAAGTAATAAAATAGATTACCTTAGATTATAAATTTACTTTTACTAATAGTTATCTTTTAGCCTAGAAATATTATAAATTCTAGTTAAAATAATAAGTTAATTTTATTAGTAAAGAAGCTATCTATAAAAACATAAAGATATATTTTAGAGAGGTTATGAGGGATAAAGATTAATTCTTAATCTAAATATTCTATTTACTATTTCATATATTTATTAAAAGTAGTAATATTATTACTAGAGGCTTATTAGTATTATACTATATATAAGAGGTTAAGAAATACCTCTAGCTAGCAGATTAAAGTAATATATACTTTATATCTATATTATTTAATATAGGTCTTTTTAAGTATCTTAGGATTTATAAGAATATTAATAATAGTAAGCTTATAGCCTTAATTTCTTTACTTAAGAAAGCCTTTACCTTAGAGGAAAAGTATACTACTATTAAACATTAATTATATTAACTTTATAAGGAAGATCTTAGGTTTTACTATAAGGAAAGCTTTTACTGGTTCTTTATCCTTTTATTAAGTAAAATTAACATTAGAAAGACTACAGATATTATTAGCTTATATACTAATTATACTAAGTATCTTATTATTAGATTAAGAAGTGAGAAGGTAAACATTATAAATTAATATCTCTATATATAACTATTCTTTATAATATTTTAAATATATTACCTACTAGTAGATATTAGTTTTAGCTAAACTATAAAGTAATTTAATAATTATTATTATAAGTTCTGGAGACTATTAGTCTTTAAGGTAAGTGGGTAACTTAGCTATAATATATTTTATAAGTTTAATTTTAGCCTAAATATAAGCCTAAATAATATCTTTTAGCTAGAGGAGGAAACTTTCTTCTTTTATTAATATAAAAGTAATAGCTATAATTAATTTTTAGCTACTTCTCTAAATTATAGGAAGCTAAGTAAGAATTATAAACTTCCTATTATCTCTAAAATCTTAAATTATAAACTTTAATTTCTTATATACTTAGTTACTATTCCTATTTCTAATTTTATTAATAATTTAAGATTTAAAGATACTATAGATTTTATAGAAAATAGAATTATACTAAATAATCTTGATTATACTATTATTAATAATACTTCCTACTTCCTTCTTTATTTATTTTTCAAAGGGGAGGCTAAAAGTAGTAATAATTTCCTTTTAGTAGAGAAATCTAGAGAAAGTTAGATTAGCTTCTTTCTTAGCTATAAGGAAGGCTATAAATTAATCTTCTTAGTTACTTTCTTATTAAGAAAGTTTTTTCTAGTTAAATATAGTTTTTAAGGGTTTAAGAAATAACTTTGTTACTTTCTAATATTTAGTCTACTTACTCTTATTAGAGGGTAGTAATATATTACTTTTAATATAAAAAAGAAGAATATTATTATCTTCTGGCACCTCTAGAATATTTAAAAATTTAAATATAATAGAGAGTAAGGTTAGGGTAAATAAGACTTCTTAAGAAGAATAATCAACCTTATTAATATTATTATTATTATATCTATAATAGAAGTTTTTTATATTTCCATTAGAATATTTAGTTAGAAAGGAATATTATTACTTCTATAATATACTTTTATAGTAGTTAAGTAAAACTCTTAAAAACTATAAGGAAAGTTAATAACATATATCTTACTATAGATAGTAAGTAGGTTAAAGGAACTTTACTAACCTTTCTTTTTTTATTATATATATATAAGAAACTATAGTGGGAGGCTTATAACTTAAGAAGTATTAAGATTATTATAAGTAGCTATAATAATATTAATAATTCTTTTTATATACTTATAGTAGATAGTTTTAGTTACTTTTTAGACTACTTATATCTATAAAACTATGTCTGGAGATAAAGTAAATTCCTTAGTAATCTGGAGGTAGATTTTAAAGATAAGAAGTATAAATATAAAATTATTTAGGCTGGCAGTATTATTTATTAACTTATAAGTAGCTTAAAGGTAATATTCTTATAATAATAATAGGTATTTATAGTAGTAAATCTTATATATATAATAGAGAAGAATATAGTAATACTTTATTTTACCTATACTGTTATATATCTTAATAGATATAAGTTTAAGAATTAAGCTTATTATTTTAGCTTCTAAATAGAGGTTTTTAGATTGGAAATTTATTCTAGTATTAGTAGAAATAAAATTAGGTAAACTTAGGTAAGTATTAATTTAATATACTTTAAAGGCTTTCTATTATTATGGGCTATACCTAGATGTTAGGCTAGGGCTATACCTAAGTATCTGAAGCTAACCCTCTCGCCCAAGTGGGGCCCCGGTGGGCTTTATATAGTACTATATATACAGACTTTTCTATACACTCATGAAAGCTTCCTTTTTACTTTTTAGTTTTAAATAAATAGTGTTTTACGCTACCTTCCAGTTAAATAAACTTAGATCTAGCTTTTTATATATTTAGAACTTAATTTTATTTATTATATAGATAACGTTAGGTAGAATATAGCTTCCCACTACTTAAGTATATAATCTAGTTAAATATAGCTTCTAGGATATAATATTATATAATAGGTAACTATCTAACTAATATAAAGAATAATAGAGAGTATTAAAACCCCCCAGGATACTCCTATAGGTAGTAACTCTATAAGTAAACTACTTCAGTAGTAGTTATAATATATTTTAAGTTTCCTCTACTAGAGGATTAATAAACCTTCGTATAAGTTAGTTAAATAAGATATTATAGTAAGTAGTAACTTCTAAGTAACTATTATAATAAATATTTCTAGCTTATATTAGGATACTCTAGTAACCTCCAGAATAATATTTATTAGGATAATAGTTTTTAGGGTTAATAATATTACTATATCTCTATAGGTAGCTAACTACTAGAGGAAGCTTCTTTTCCTACCTCTAAAGTTTTCAGGTAAGTAGAAGGAATACTAAATATAAACTTAATAGATAAAAGCTAAACTTAAGATTAATTACTATTTCTTTAAAAGTAATTAGGAATATTAGTATCTAATTTATTTCTATTTAGATTCTAGTCCTCAGTAGATAGTTAAAACCTTCTATATAGCAGGAAAACTAGAGAATTTCTATAATCTAAATAATTTTATAAGTTATCTAGATAAAATTTACCTAGATCCTAATAGCTAACTTTACGCTATTATCTAACTATAGAGCTTTAGACAGAAGGAAAATAAATATCTAACTACTTTTCTATTTTAATTTAAAAAGATTCTAACTAATACTAGAGGATATATATAGCTAGATATAATCTAGATCTCTCTACTAGAGGTTACTTTACTTTCCTACCTTAGTAAGCTACTTATTATAGTTAACCTTCTTATAGAATATAAATTTTAGTTATTTAAAGTTTAAAATATAGTTTAGAAGCTTAAATAAATAAAGAGAATATTAGTATACTACTAGCTACCTTACTAGAAACCTACTATCTATAATATAGAGGGTAATATTATAATAACTAGGATAATTAAGAAGTAATAATAATACTAAGACTTTAGTAGCTTCTCCTCTACCTCTAAGGAATACTCTAAGAACTACTAGAATATCTACTAATATTTTAAATATAGTAAGAAGAATTATATCTATAGAAACTATAAAGCTTAAAAGTATAAGAAGATTATTATAAAGATTATAAAAGCTATAGCTGCTTTAGATTATACTAGAGATAACTAGAGGGATAATATTCTCCCAGTTAGTAATAATAAGAACTTAGGAAAAAAGTAACTCTAAAGTAAAGTTAGATTCTGGAGCTAATAGAGGTAGAAGTAATAAGATAGGGAAAATAATAGGAAAAGAAATAGGTAAGTAATTAGTAGTTAGTTACTATTTATGTTATAATTAATAGAAATTACTTTATTAATATACTTATTAATATAGACTATAATATCTATATTATTATTAATATTTCTCTTATAAAGAAACTTTACCTCTTACTAGTTAATAAGTTAAAGAGATAGATAAAGAGATATATTACTAGGTTATTACTTAGTAATATCTAGAGAGTAGCTATTTTGATTTTAGAAGTTAGTAGTTATATATAGAAGATTTATATATATATTATAGAGAGTTTCTAGCTGCTTCTATATTTTAGATAACTATAGATAGAGGATAATTATATTGTCTATAATACTGAAACGTAATAGATAACCTATAGGAAGGATAATATAATAGCCTATCTAGAGTATTATAATAAGCTAATATAGTTTAAAGAGATCGAATTAGCTTACCTACTTAATATTGATTTATTTATATTTATCTATTAATATACTATATAGTATACTAATAATATGCTAAGCCTCTACTAGATTATATCTATTAATCTTATAGATATTAAGAAAATATTAGCTTTAAAAGTAGAAATAAACCTAAGAAATTATATTTTTGTAAATATCTTAAAGGAATTCCTAGATTTCTTCCACTCAGATTCAGTATACTAACTATGCCTTAGCTAACTAGGGATAAATTACTATATCCTACTAATTTCTAATAATAAGAGATAGAAGCTAAACCTCCTATAGAAATCTCTCTATAATATATTATAAGAGGAATTTCTAGTACTTAAGAAAACTCTAGAGAATTTACTTAATAAGAAGTTTCTTAAAGTAAGTAGCTTCTCTATTAATACTCTAGTCCTCTTTATAAGGAAATTAGGTAGAGAAATATACTTCTATATAAATTACAAAGTTTGTAATATAATTATAAAGAAAGATTATTATTCTCTCTCTCTTATATTAGAGATTCTCTAGAGGGTTATTATAGCTTACTAGTATACTAAACTTAATATTATTATTATATTCTATAAAATTAGAATTAATAAGGTAGATTAGGAGAAAATAGCTTTTTAGATATATTATAGTCTCTTTAAATAGATAGTATACCTTTTTAAACTTATAAATATCTCTACTATATTTTAATAATATATTAATAACTATCTATAATAGTTTCTAGATAATTATATTATAATATATATTAATAATATCCTTCTATATATTAGTAGCTTACGAAAGAAGTATAAGGAGAAAATCTACTAAATATTTAGCTACTTTACTAATATAGACTTTAAGTTAGATCTTAAGAAATATAAGTTTTTAGTTACTATAGTTAAGTATATTAAGTTTATTATATTAGCTAGAAAGAGCCTCTCTTATAACTTTAAGAAGTTAGAAACTATTATTAACTAACTTCTTTCTAACTTACTGAAAGATATTTATAATTTCCTTAAATTTATAAATTATTATAAGATCTTTATATTTCAGTATAATATTATTATAGAATCTTTAAACTACTTAATTTAGCAGTTAGTTTCTTTTAACTAGAGACTAAAATAGTAAGAAGCTTTCTTTACACTAAAATAATTTTTTATTATAGAACTAATTCTGTAGATACTTAACTCTAATGTTCTAATAATAATAGAGATAGACTATTTAGAGTATATCCTAGGAGGTATATTAACCTAAGAAAATAAAACTAAAGTAAAGTATCTAATAATCTTCTACTCCTAATATCTAACTTCTATAGAATTTAATTATCTAATTTATAATAAGAAGCTTCTTATAATATTAATCTATTTATAAATATAAAAGATAAAGTTATAAAGTATTAGGAAATTTGAAATCCTTACTAATTATAAAAACTTTAAGTATTTTATAAAGAAATAATAGCTTATAGAGAAGTAGAATTAGTAGATAAAAAAGTTATGTTAATATAATTTTTACCTTAAGTATCAGCTAGATATCTAGATAGTAGATTCTAATATTCTCTTTTAGAGGAAATAGAATATCCTTTAAAGGTAAATTAATTAAAAGTGATAAAAATAAGTAATATAGATTATCCTAGATATTATTATCCCTATAGAACTTCAGGTAGAATATATAAATATTATTAATATCTAATTCTTTAAAGAAAAATTAAATTTATAAGAAATATAGAATTATACTACTAAGAGAGATTCCTTATACTAATAAATCTTTATAGTAATTTAATAGGGAAAGTATAACTTTCCCTCTAACTTCTATATTAAGACTTAGATTACTAAGTATATTATTAATATATTAAGATAGCTTACTTTTAGAGAGAGACTTTAGATACTAAATAGTAAAGAAAGTAATAACCTCCTTAATAAACTTAGAATTAAGTTAGTATAGAAGTTATATAACTTCTCTCCTATAGACTACTTAGAGTATAATAATATACTAGAGATTATAAGTTAATAGTTTTACTAATCTAGATAGTTATAAAGTATCTACTAATTTATATATAATTATAATATATATATTAATATTTATATCTAGAGGTAAGTTAAGAAAAGATTCCTAAAGTTTCTATTAATATCTAACTAGTTATATTCTAATTTATTAATAAACTTTATTACTAACTTACTCTCTATAAAAAGATAAAATAGTTATTATCTCTAAATTATTATTAATTAATTAAGTAAAACCTTTATACTAAAGGAGATAAATATAATAAAGATAGAGATATATACTTAGTAGTTCTTTAGTTACTATTATAAGTTTTTTGAATATTATATTCTATTATAAATAATAAAGAATTTAACTAAATAAATTACTTCTAAAAAAGATTCTATAGATTAATAAATATTATATATTTATTAAATATTAGTTACTATTTATAAACTAATAGAATTATAGAATAATATAATTAGAAGATCTAAGTAGTTTTAAGAATATTTATATATTAGTTCCAGAATAACTAAAGTAACTTACTATTTATTATATAGTTAGCTTTCTGTAATTAGTAGTATAATATAATAGAAACTATACTTTTCTTTATAGATTATAGATATTATATTAACTCTATCCTAGTTACTAAAAAGTATATAGAACTACCTAATAATAATAAAACTACTACCTACTAGTTAGTTAAAAGGATATAGTTAGTAATAATATATATCTATATAGAGATAACTACTATTTAGTAGAAGTTAGAAACTTAGGTAAATAAAATCTACTTTCCTGTAGATTAATATTAGATTAATAATAAAGTATATTAAAACATATCTAACTATAAGTTACTAAAGTTAAGTTAAAAACTAACCTAACTATACTATAAGTATATAATAATATAAATCTTCTTACTATATATTATATAACTAGATACTTTAGAGTTTATTTACCTATAAGTTTATATAGATTTACTCTAGAAGATTACTACTAACTTACTACCTAAGTAGGTTATAGTTAATAGCTAGTTACTATTATTAGTAGATAATAATAAGAAAGCTAAATAGTTAGTTAAAAATATTCTTACTGTAAGAATATACTAAGTAGAAAGAGGATACTAATAAGAAGCTTTTATTAAATAGAAAGAATATATAAATTTTATATAGAAGCTTATTAATACTATTATAGATATAGTAGCTCTAAAGTAGTATAAAGTAATATATAGACTAATTCTAAATAATAATAGAGACTCAGTCTATAGCTTCTAACTAGGCAGCAGCTAGAGAGGAGAGAGGTAATATTATAAGTTATATCTAGATATCAGGCTAGAATTATACTTAAGTATCTAAAGCTAACTTCCTCGCCTAAGTGGAGCCCCAGTGAGTTCTATATGATATTATATATACAGACTTTTCTATATATTTATAAAAGCTTCCTTTTTACTTCTTAATTCTAAATAAATAATATTTTACGCCACTTTCCAGTTAAATAAATTTAAATCCAGCCCTTTATATCTATATTAATTTTACTGAAATATTAACTAGAAATTAAGTAGTATTAAAAATTATAACTACATTAATAATATAGAGAATAAAGTAATTACCTTTAAGGTAAAGAATATTAATAATAACCTCAAAATTAAAAGTAATATTATTATAGAGGGTAAACTTAAATTAAAAGAAGGTAGTATTATATATCTAATACTAATAGTAGTATTTTTTGAAAGTTATAAGAACTTCTTAATTAACTAAATATCCAGCTTTATAGAGAATCTTTTAAAAATATATAATAAATAAATATCTAAAGTAATAATAAAGTCTCTACATTTTAATCTCTTATAAATATAAGGAAGTAAGTATTTCCTTCTTATTTAATAATATTTATAGATATTCCTATTTATATATAATTAGAATAACTTTCTTACTTTAATATATCTAATTATTTAGTTACTTTTGCTCTGTATCTATAGTAGTACTTAAGCTCTTCACTCTATATATAGTTCTAACTATACAATTTACTTAGTAATAGTATTTATATTAATACTAGCTTATAACTAGTTTAAATAGTAATAAGATTACCTATTATTATGGATAATTATACCCCTAGTTATAATATTTAACCTTATAGTGGAGGAAGATCTTATAGTAATAATCTATATAGTAAGAGCCTCAGTAAGGCTAGAGTTTAATATATATAGCTGAAAGTAATTACTAAAGTTATAGGGTTGAGAACTTTTATAAACCTCTTAAAGATAGAATAAAATAAAAAGCCTGTGAAAGTTAAGTATTTTATAATCTATTACTCTTCTATATTTAAACTATCCTTAGCATTTTATAATAAAACTAGAATTCTCCTTAAATCTATATAGCTACCTGTAACTAGGGTAATATAATAGTAGGTTTTCAATATTCCTTTATAACTCTTATAATAGGAAGTATTAATATCTTCTAAAAAGCCTAAGTAATATTATAAATATTAAGATTAATAAGTAGACTCTAGATTTCAGAAGAAAATTATCTAGCTATCTTATAATCTACTATATTAAGCTAATAATTTTAGAGACTAGTTATTAATTAGATAGTATTCTAATATTAATATACTATATTAGTTACTAGATATTCTAGAGTATTATAGTATTATAATTACTGGAGCTTTAGATATTATATAGCTATACTAAAAATATCTATATTTATATTAATATTATTTATATATTAATATATTTAATTAATATATTAAGATTATTTACTAATAAGAGTAAGCTAAATCTTATTATACTTATATAGAGATTATAAGTTAGCTTATATTAGTAGTGGAGAATGTTTATATTAGTAGCGGAAAACTTTTCTATTAGGAATATAAAGTTTTATCTTAGGGGTAAGTAGAGTATAGTCTGGAGGATATTAAGATTACAGATATAGAAGTTATAATAAGTATTTAAATAAAGTAGCTATAGTTAGTAGTAATTAAATCTCTTAAGATATTTGAAATATATATAATGTAAGGGTGTGAGAGTGTGAGGTTAATATAGAGGGAGTTATTAGTTATTTATTATTAAAAAGATTAACGTAGGGTAAGTATACTAACTACTGTAGCTATAAGGAGTTTAGCTTCAGATTAACTTAAGACTGGCTGTAGTAGTTAGTGGGGGAGTGGGAAAGCTAAAATTATACTTTAGGGGGTAATATACCCACTAATAGTTATAATAGAGAGTAAGCTATCAGTCCCTCCTATATATCTAATTATAGATATTATTAAGAGTAATATTAAGTTAATTTATATTAGTAAAATATAATAGAAATAGAATTTTATAAGGAATTATATAGAATATTATTATATAAAGTAGTATAAGTATATTAACTATATCTCTTATCTTTATAGGTTTACTCCTTCTAAAATAAATAGGAATTAATTTTCCTCTGGAAGTTTTTAAAAGAATAGAGGGAAGAATAGTTTATTTTAGAGTATTAAACTGAAAGTAGCTGGCTGTAAAGTAGCTAGTAATATTTAAGTTAAGTAAAATCCCTTAGAAAACTATGTCTAAATAGTATCCTTTAAGGATAAATATAAATACTGAGGAGGTAATCTCCTTAATTATATTATTTTATTTTATTAAAATATAAATTACTCTTTAGTTCCAAAAAATCCTTATAATATTTTAACTATCTAGAACTATAGATTATTCTTTAAAGTAAGTAGTTATAAAGTAATTTAAAAAGTTACTTAGAAAACTATATACCTTAGGTTAATCCTTAAGCTAATAATCTTAAAGGTAATATACCACTATATTAATAGTGGTTTTAGAAGTATCTCCAGGGTTATTATTTAAGCTTTCTACTTTCTTATACTATATAAGGAAGTATTAATAGGTAGATACTATTATATTTACTATATAGAAGTTAAACCTATATTAATTATAAAAGTCTCTTCTCTCCTTAAGAAAGTATCTTATTGATTAGTAATTGAATTTACTAGATATATAATATTTATTCTTATATTAACTATATAAGGTAGTAGGAATTAAGTAGTATTCTCCTCTAAATAATATTTAGAAGTATTCTTAATAGTTATATCTATATTCTTAGTAAAAGCTTTAAGGTAAATTATATCTTTAATTAATTCAGTATTAATCTACCTTAATTAATAAGGATTCCTTAGGATGTTTAATATCTTTAAGTATATATTAGAATATTATAGAAGGAAAGCTTATAGTAATACTAATAGTAAATTATAATTAATTATAAACTTCCTAATATATTACTATAAGACTTAAAAAAACTAACTAGCATTCTAATATCCCTCAGTATATACTTAAAGGATATTTTTAGAAACTGAAATTAATATACTATTTAAGAGGAAAGATTCTCTAAATATATATTAGCTTAGTAAAACGAATTTTAAATACTTTCTTTCTTATTTTATCTTAATTATTAGTAATAATACTTCTGAATATTATATTATACTAGTAAGTAAGGTAAACCTATTAACTTTTATTATATTTAAAATAGTTTTTAATATAGTAACTTATATTGAAAAATATTATAGAATTAAGAGAACTACTAAGGTAGTTAAAGTAGTATTTAAGAGCCTGATTTCTTAATATAATTAAAAGAACTTCAGTTTATATATAGTTAAATATATCTAACTTTAGATAATAGTTTCTAAAGGTATATATTTTTAATTTAAACATATTATAGAAGGCTTCTCTATACTTTATCTTGAAGTTATATAGTTTTATGAAATTAGTTATATTCTTAGCTATTAGTATATTAATAGAAAGAAATTTAGTCTCTCAGTAATTTTTTATAAAGTTAATATATAATAGAGAAGTTACAGAAAGTAGGATAGAAGGTTCACACTATTAGTTCTAATTATAAGAAAGTTATTAGTTTTATTAATTTTGAAATTCTTATTATTTAGATTATCCTCATTATTAAGAAGTTATATTTATTACTAATAATAGTAAATTAACTATAAATCTCTCTACTTATTAAAATACTTCTTAGGATTAGTTTCTTAAGCTAGCTGGATAAGTATTAAGTTTCATAAGGTCTTAATAAATTACCTTTTATTGTTACTTCTAAAGTATAGAATATATCCACTAGGTAAAAGTAATATTGTTAAGAAAGTCTGGTTAGTTATTAATAAGTATTTTAAAGTTTTGTAACTTTATTACTATTTCTTAAACCTTTTCCTTAGTTTATAGAATAAACGTATTTTACCTTATTGGGTTTATAAGAGTCTGGTAGATTTATTTGCTTTTTATATTAACCTTAATACTATAAATAAGGAAACTATTCCGTAAGTACTGGAATACTTATTCATCTATAGTAGCTTATATCTCCTCTAACTACTCTTTAAAATTATCTTTAAAGAAGTTTAGAAGGTTTCTACTAAAAAAGTAATTATATATATATATATATATTACTATAATCCACGCTATTTAGTTATTAATTTAGTTAGGATTATCCTTTATAATAGAATTAAAAGCTTTTTATTTACTAAAAATCTTACTATTAAGAAGGAACTCCAGTTTTATTAGTATTCTTACCACTAAAGGAATTATATTACTTATTATACTAAGGTTTTTGAAAGACTTTCTCAGAAGTTTTATTAGCTTAGATATTTTACTTATTATTTCCTAATTATAGGGAAATTATAAAGAGGTATAAATTAAACGAGGGAAGAAGGAAAAAGATAGAAATTCTATTTTTACTATTTACTAATTCTATTTATTAATATTATATAGGTAAAATTTAAACTTAGAGAGAAGAACTATCTACCAGTAAAATAAAGATAAAGAGAGAAAAAGATAGAAAGATATAGGGAAGAAAAAGAGAAACATAAGAAACTTTAGAGAGATTTAGAACATTAGAAATTCCTTTACTATAAAAGTCTAGTAAGTTTTATAATAAAAATATTTAATAAATATACTTATATAAAATATATTTAGAGTTTCTTCCGTAAGTTAATTTTAAGTATAAATAAGTATTTAATTATCAAAATTAAAATATATTAATATAATTATTAAACGAATATTAATTTAACTTAAGTTAGACGAAAGGTTATTATTAAAAATATCTAAATCAATTAAGAAATTAATAGTGTTTTCTTTAGTTAGACTTAATAATTTTCTATTACTATTTCTGCCTGAATAAGCTTTACTAATCTACAGTAAATAGTAATAGTAAGGTTAACTACTAATTAGTATTAGTTTCACTAGAGAAAGGTATATTATATATATTAATATATATAGTATGCTAATAGGGTTAAAGATATTAATATTTATAGTATATAGCCTATAGCTATATATAGGCTAAATTTAGATACTCTAGATAATTAGTTACTAATTATCTGGCGGCTGGTAATAACTAGTAGCTAGTTATCACTAGTGGCAGTAGTCTCCGCCACTAGGCTATACTATATAGTTGGCGTACTATAGGGCTCTAATAGCCTCGTAGCTATTATACTACTAATAGTAAGCTATTAGCCTCTTCCTTAACTTATATATTAATATAAGATATTATAGTATTTAATCTGAAATTTAGTAACTATATCTACAAAATCTATATCCATATAATTAATAAATTAGATATCAATATATTTTTAAGTAAGTTATAAATAAAGCGTAATATAGTAATCTATAAAACTTTGAAGTGCTATATTTACTATAATAAGGATAGAATTTATATTCCTCTTATCAGACAGAAGGAGAAGCTACTTATTTAAAAGATTCATACAGTTAGAATATTATTAGCATCCTTATTTACAGTAATATACTGGAGGATCTATAAGATTCAAAAGTATATATAATATAAATACCCTATATTAATAGAGATTATTAAAATTATCAATCTGATAGATATTAAAAAAACTTTTTATATAACGAATAAGAAAGAAAACTTAATAATACTGTCACACTGAATATATAAGGAATTTAACAATCTATTTAACTATAATAAGGTATATCTAATACTATCTATTCACCTAAAGATATATTATAAAATCTACCTTAAGAGGGGGAAGAATAGGTAGAAACAGCCTCTACTATAAGAATTACTTTATATCATATTTCACAAGAAACTACTAATTCTTAAGAAGATACTTTAAATTCTCCTTAAAGAGGAATTTATATAGGTAAGTCAATTATCTATAGAAATATTAATTCTTTTTATAAAAAAGCCTGGAGGTAATTTATACTTTTATTATAACTATAGAATACTAAATATAATTACAAGAAAGACTTAGTACTTCTTACTATTAATATTAAACACTTTCTAGTAGTTAGCCTCTACTATTTAGTATATAAAGTTAGATATTATTACTATATTCTATAAAATTAAAATAGTAAAAGAATATCAGAAGAAAACCACTTTTTATATATAGTATAACCTTTTTAAGTAACTAGTTTACCTCTTCAATTTTACAGAAGCTCTAGCTATATTTCAGTATTATATAAATAGTATTCTCTATAAGTTTCTTAATAACTTTAAAATAGTATATCTAAATAATATCCTTATTTATATTTTAGGATCATAATATAATTATAAAGAAAAAGTATAGCAGATTATATAAGCTCTATCTGTAGCTAAACTTAACCTTAATCTAGTTAAATATACCTTCTCCATAAAAACCATAAAGTATATTAAGTTTATACTAAAGGTGGGTGAAAATATTACTTATAATCCGAAAAAGATATAGATAATAAATAAATAGCTTACATTAATAATAGTAAAAACTATATAAAGCTTCCTTAGATTTACTAACTATTACTAAATATTTATAGATAACTATATAACTTTTATAAAGTTACTAAATATCTTAATTAGGAAGAATATTATATTTTATTGGAGGAAGAGGGAAGAAAGTACTTTTACTACTTTAAAGAACTACTTTATCATTACCCTAATTCTCTATTATTTTAACCCTAACCTTATAATAGTTGTTAAAATAAACTACTTAGGATTTATATTTAATAGTATCCTCTTGCAAGAGAATATATAGAAATACCACCAGTAAGTTACTTTTCACTTATAGAAGCTTTTCCCAGTATAGTATAACTACCTAATATATAATAAGAAATTATTGGTAGTTATATTATATCTAAGTATCTAAAATATAAAGTTAAGAAGCTATAATAAATTTTATATTCTAATAAACTATAAGGATCTTAAGTCTTTTATTAAAAAGTAGAAACTTAATAAATACTAAAGTTACTGAATAAAGTAACTAACTTAATATTATTTTAAAATTAAGTATTAATCTGGCTACTTAGCTACTATACTAAATATACTTTCCAGATATAAGTAAGATATTTCTAATAGCTGGAAGAATAAAAGAAAATGAGGAAAAGTAATTCAGTTAATTTCCAACTTAGCCTATTTATAGTAACTATATATTCCAGCTACCAGGAGGATGCAGAAACAATATACCTTTAGAATACTACTACTATAAGTATTTAAAAGTAATATAAATCTTTAGAGGCTCTAGAATAATATCCTCCCTAAAAGCTAATAGTATTCTAAAATCTATAACGTTATAGTTGAGAAAGAATATACTTTTCCTATTACTACTAGTATTAAAATCTCAATTACTAAATATATCTTTGATATATCAGGATAACTAATATTGAGAAATTATATATAAATACCAGATAATATAGATTAAGAATATCCAAATAATACTTTATAAATAGCTATAATCCAGAAGGTTTATAACTTTCCCCTAGTAGGCTACCCAGAAAGAAATAATATATTTAAAATTATATTTCACTAATATTACTAACTAGAGTTCTCTTAAAATATTAGATACTTTATATATAATCATAATACCTATAGTATAAATATAATCTGAAGGAATATAACAAGAACGTTACTATAGCTATTACTAATACCAGAAAGAATCTAAAATAACCTTATAATAAACTTTATTACTAATCTTCCTAGGTTAGCTAAAAGTAATATCTATTTTATATAGATAATTATAAATTACTTAGTTAAATTAGTTATACTTAAGTTAATAGTAGTAATAGGGGTGGAAGAATATATAGAATAATTTCTAAACTGCTATTTTTGATACTATAAGATTCCGTAAATAATTATTAGTAATTATAGTAGGAACTGGATAAGCTAGTTTTAGAAGAAATTTTATATTCTTATTAATATTAAATAGTATCTAAGTATTATATACTATCTATAAATAGATAGGGTAACTAAATAGTTTAACTAGAAGATTAAAATATACCTCTATATAATAATTAGTTATCTATAAGATAACTGGGAAAACTATCTTTCTATAATATAGCTAGCTCTTAATAACTATATAATATTAGTAATAGAAATTAGCCTATTCTTCTTAAAGTATAGCTACTATATAGACCCTATTTAAGTATATACTATAGAGGGTAATATAGAGAACCTATAGAAGTATAATATAAACACCCTAGTTAATAAGTTAGCGGAAGTAATATAGATAGTATAAGTAGCTATAGTATTTATATAGTAGAGAATAGAGAACTCTGTAGATAATTAGCGGAAAGTTATAAAGAGATTTGAAAAGCAAGATAAGATATAACTCTATATAGTAAATTACTATTTACCTTACCTATATAAGAAGTTAGATTAATTATATTATAAGTATAAAGTAATAGATATAGTTATATTTATAGTAGTTAAGTTAAATATTCCTGGGGATATTTATCCTAAATTCTACATTAATATTCTATATAAGGCTGCAGGAAACCTATTATCTGGCTAGATAATATAAAATTACTAACCTTCCCCACTATAGAATAATAAAGGAAGTAATAAGTGAAAGGTTACGAAGATATATATAGCATACTGAAAGTATATTAACTAAGGTTACTGAAGGAAGGTTTATATTAAATAGATAGATTATATATAGCCTATATAGAAGTTACTATATCTACTAGAAAACACTATAGTATTAAATACTTATAAGAAGTATTATAGGCTAACTAAGGATTATAATAGGAATTTAGTATATATTTAGAATTACCCTATATAATAAGCTTAGAACCACAATACTATAATTATAATAATTATATCTTAATAAGATAGTATGGGGGGGAGAAAATAATATTATACCTAAAGGCTAAAAAAGCTATCTTAAGCCCCGGGGGGTGTAATAATAGCATAGAGATAGTGGTGGAGATATATAAATAACATAAATAGAAAGCTACTAGTAAAGAAAACATTCCTTGATATAGAATCTAGAGAGTATCTCTTGCTAAACTAAGATAGAATAGTAGTGAGTAACTTATAAAATAGTTAAATGAATAAATATAAAATAGCGTAAAAAAAACTTATATAAACCTAAAGTTTTAAGAGAGAAAGATATTACTTAGAGAAAGTAGTAGCCTCCTTATAGATAATAAAGGTGGGAATATGTATAGTAGAGAGTATATAATAGGTAGAAGATAGTAATATAATAGTTATATTAGGGTAGTAATTCTTATCTTTATAGTAGTTAATAGACTAAAGCTTAGTAGTAATATTTACCTCCTTAATTTACTTTATAATAGCTATATAGAGGGTAATATAAACGTTTCTAAGAATAATTACCTAATATAAGTATTAGAAATATATAAGGATTAAACATAAGGTAGCTTATATAATAGCTATAAATAATAAAGTTATCTTTAGCCTTAAAGTTAGTATAAATATTAATAAATATATACCAGATAGTAGTAATAGTTTTATTTATCTGCAACTTATTAAAATAGAATATAACAATACCTAGGGAGGTAGTATAGATACTAACTTTATTAAAATAGTAGCTAAACTCAAAATTAATATAATATAAGTAGTATATAATATTAGTAACTATATATTTAAGATTAGTATATAAATAGCTAAGCTACAGTATTAATATATACTAAGAATATTATAGTAAATATTAACCTTCTTATTTTTAATAAAGATATTACTACTAGTAACCATAATAATATAGTTAAGATAGGAAAGATTATAGAGGATATTCTCTATAAAAGTAATAAAGAAGAAATAGGCGGCAGAGGTAATATAAATATATTTAGTATAAAACTATAGTCTAATTAATAATAAAAGCCTCAGTAAGGTAAAATATAATACTTATAGTGGAGAAAGGAATTATAATATACTTAGTAGATATAATCTCCTTCTCTCCTTCTTTATTATTATTATTCTTTATATTCTCTTTATTATTATTAGCGGCAGGAAAGTAGGTGGATAATATAAATAATATAGTGGGAAAGCAAATAGGTAATATAGGGAGGCTAAACTTCTTAAGAAGAATATTCTTAGCAGCTACTTTATTATTAAGGTGGTAGAGTTTCTACTTAACTTTAACGTCAAGCTTTTCGATAATAGGATACTATTAAGTATTAGAAATAGCTATAAAGATATTAGGGAATAGATTATAACCTACTAATATTATTATAAAGATAATATTACTAGTTTCTATAATAATATTATTAGTAAAGTAATACTATAGTAGCTGGTATAATTTATAGAAAAAGAATAGTATAAAAAAAGGTATAAATACTTTAACTGTAAATTATCAGTAAGAGGTTAAAGAAGGTAATAATAATATTATAATAATATAAAATAATATAGTAATATATAATAATATAGTAATAATTATAAGGAAAGAAGAAGAAACTATAAGTATATAAAAGCTATAGCAAGAAGTAAATAAATAACATATAGATATCTAGGTAATACTAACTAATTACAGCTTTTAAGTAATTATACTACAGTTACAGCTTTCTAATTAGCTAGCTAGAGGGGAAATATATATTACAGGCTAAGCTTATAAAAACTAGCTACAGTCAGTAAAGTTTATTTAGCTGCTACTAACTATATTAAATCTATTTTACAGGTATTCTATAACCTCTCTGAAAACTCTTCTTCTTTAGCTTGAATTCTTTTTATTAAGGTATCCCTACATTTAATTATATAGGCTACAGGCTTTATAATTTCCACCTCTTTATTATAACTTAATATTAAACTCTGATAATAAAGAAAATAAAAAGCTTAATAAATATCTAATATAGTATATAAAAAATTCTAAATAAGATTTAATTTTTATTTCCACTAATATTAAAAGAATAAGGTTATATATTCTTATTAACAGATTCTTTATTGAAAAGAAAAATATAATATTCCAGCTAGAATTTATTATTATTCTAAAGATAGAAAATATTAATAAAGATGATAAAATATTTAAACTTGAAAGTAATATCATTTACTGTTTCTCTACTAAGTTAAAAAGAATTATATTTAATATATTAATTTATTACTTTGGTGGTAATATTGAAGAACTCTAATTTATTACTAAATTATCTATCTCTTAGGGTTCCATTTAGGTAAGTATATCTAACAGTTAGCTTTTACCTTATAAATTCTATAGATAAGCTGGACCTAAGAAATTATTTAAATAAAGGAAATCTTGGGTAGTATATAAAGTAAGTTAATAAAGTAGCTAATAAATATAGAAATTATATTATTAAGAGAAGATATAAACTTATATCTATTATAATTACTTTTAAGAATTACTATAGAGGTTATATAATATCTACTACTAGCTAGTTATACTTATTACTAGCTATTAATAGTTACTAGTTATTAATAGCTGGTAGTAGAAGCTAATAACTAGTGGCAGTTATTATACTTAATTTCATAACTTGAAGGTATATTATAACCCCCTAGTTATAGTTGCCTGTTACAGAATTGAAACCTACTGCTTTTACCAAAATAGCAAGAATCAGCCAGATATTAAAATTACTACGTCAAACGGGGATATAGTATATTGATGTTGAAGATCTATAGTACAATTGTAGAAGTTAATATAAAATATACAATATTCACTATATTTAAATAAGTAACTAAATATCTTAAAATACTAATAATATTAATAGTAGTTTATATTAACGTTTACTTTCTTTATCAATACCTTAATAAATTCATCATTACTAAGAAGAAGTAACTTATAATAAATATTATAATACTATACTAATTATATACAAAATAGAAGATGTTTTAAATCTAAAAGATTAATAATAAAATAATCTTACATATAGTATAATTAAGATATTTAATAACTAAATTCTTAAAGTATTTATTATTATAAATAAAGTAATTATAAGATTAGAAAAAAAGATTATAAAAGCTGTAGAAAACTATAACAGAAGAATATAAAAGTAAGAGGCATAGAAAAAAGGTATGGAGAGGAAATAGAAAGTATTACTACTGGAGAGCCTTAGGCATCTAAGTAATAATAATTAAAAATTCGTATTTTTACGGAAAAATGCTATTTATAGCGTTTAGATAGTTTTTGGCGCATCTAAAAAGACGTATGTAACTGGAGGCACTTTTGCGCTATTTAACATGTTTGCGCTGTGTTTTGCGTTCAACGCTGGTTTTGCATTTAACGCTTGTTTTTGCGTTTAATGCTGGCTTTTGCGTTTAACGCTGGCTTTTGCGTTTAACGCTGGCTTTTGAGTTTAACGCTGGCTTTTGCGTTTAACGCTGGCTTTTGCGTTTAACGCTAGCTTTTGCGTTTAACGCTGGTTTTTGCATTTTACGCTATTTTTACGTTTTAAGCTGTTTCTGCGTTTTACGCTGTTTCTGCACTTTTGCCACAAAAGAGAGTGTTGACAGTATTAGGTTAACTAGATACCAATATAGCAAAAGCCGAGGCAGTGGGTAATATACCACTTATTCTACTTATTTGAACTAATTAGATTAAAGAGATTATCCTGTAGATCAATCTTAGTGGCGTGCGGTATATGCAGCCGTAATATAGACTAAATATTACGAAATAGAAGCTACCAGTTACAAATAAGTAAAGCAAAGTAATTAATTATAATATTTACCAGTTCTAAACCAATAATAGCTATAAGATCTCTAAAAAGTATCCCCACTTAAAATATAGAATATATAATAAGAGTATATTAAATTAATATATACTAGAAACCTTCAGATAGAATTATTATTAATATTAAATATAAGTTTACAGCTGAAATCTTTTAAAGAAAAATACATAATATAGATAGTAGGGTTAAAAGTATACTAACTAAAGTTTATAATAGTATCAGTAAGGTCAAATATTACTATATTACTCTATAGAAAACTTATAAAATAATTTAAAACAAGGTACCAGAGGTTAATAAAGAAGAGGTATTATAAAGTATAATTATAATTATTAATAATATTAGTAACTCTAATAGCCTTATACTAACTCTATTAATTTTTAGCATATATCTATACCTTAATTTTTTATTATTACTACTTTCAGATATAATAAGATATATTATAGCTATCCAGAAGGTCATAGAAGAAATATGTAAAGCTTATTTCTAATAGCAAATCTCTGATACTTTCAATATATATGATAAGTTTTATACTACCTTTATATACTATCTACTATTATAGTTAGATATATATATTTATGTAAATACTAGAACTTAATAGAATCATTTAGACTTATTTCGGTTAATAGTATCATATATATTATAAAAATAGAAGGTAAGTCTAATATCATCTCAATAATACCAATTAAACTATATAGCTAACTATAAGTTAAGAAGCTAGTTATTTAGAATATACCTAATAATATACTAAAAGAGTAATAGAAAGAGAAAATAATACTAATAATATTTATTAAAGAGAGACTATAATAATAAGGCTAAATATATAAAAATATAATCTCCTTTATAAAAGGTAGCCTTTTAGATAATGTCTACTATAATTTCTATCTAATAGCAAAGAAAGTAAAGATGTTTATGACAACTATTGAACCTTACTAATATAACCTTATTATAATACCAGAAAAGCTATTTAAAAGATTATATACTATAGAGTAAAAGATCCTATTAGTAAAAGATATATTTTACCTTAAGTATTTAAATATTCAGAAGTATAGTAAGAAGGGAATTTTCAGCCTCTATTTTATTAAAAAAGTTTAGAATACTAACAATATATTATTTAAGAAGTTATAACTAGTTATTAAGAGTTTTAGTAATTAGGGGAAGACTAATATTCTAATAAAGTTATTAATAATTTTATATATTAGTTATTGCCTTATACTGATACTATTAGTAATACTTAAGGTAACTACTTCTATAGCAATCTACCTTTAAGATATTATCTAAATATATATATAAGTAGAGATAATATTAAATCATTTCATATTATTAAGGTTTTCCATAAGCTTTTATAACTTATATGCAGAAAGTATGATTATCATTATAACTTAGCTGTTAATAGCCTCTAAGAATTACGCATTTATCAATATATAATATTTTTAGCTACTATGAGAGGTAGTTATAAATAGAAACCTTATTATATAAGTTATACTTTATAATCTTAAGGTTCAATAACCTATATTATAGTATTATAGATATATAAACTAATAATACCCTTAGATGCTACTTACCTGAGTTTAATAATAAAAAAGAGGAGAAACTTTAGTAAATGGAATTTATAACTAAACTAAAGTTAATACTTATATAATATGAATTCCTTATATTTAATAAAGGTATAATTATCCTGAAGGATAATAGTAATACTACTCTTAGCTAAGAAAGTAAAGTAAGAAAATTAACCTTATCGATTATATTTCTAAGACTGTAAAGTTAATATATATTACATAATAGATATAAAGAATATATATAAGCTCTACATATTAACTAGGGGTATACTCTAACGCCTTTATTACAGATTAATATTAAGATCGAATAGTAAAGCATATTCAAAAGCTTAATATATATCGAGTATAGTAGATAAATAACCATAAATAATATTTAATATTTATCACCACTAATATTAAAATAATAAAGTTATACATTTGTATTAATAGATTCTTTCCTAATAAGTATAATATAATATCCAACTGAGATTTATTATTATTCTGGAAATAGAGAATACTAGTAAAGATAATAATAGCTTTAAGCTTAAAGATAATATTATTTACTTTTTCTCTATTACCTTGAAAGAAATTATATATATTTTATTAATATCTAAGGTTTATAATATTACTATAGAAGGTAATATAAAATATATAATATTTATTATATATAGGTAAGCAACTAAATATCTTAGGATACTAATAATATTAATAGTAATTTATACTAACTTCTACTTCCTCTATAAGTATCTTATTAAGTTGGATGCTATAAAGAAGAAGTAATTTATAGTTAATATTATATTATTTTACTAATTATATAAAAGATAGGAGATATTCAAGATTTTATAAACTAATGGCAAACGTAATCTTACAGATAGTATAACTAATATACTTAATAACTAAGCCCTTAAAGTGTTTATTACTATAAATAAAGTAATTATAAAAATAGAAGAATATATTATAAAAGCTATAGAGGATTATAAAAGAAGAATATAAGGATAAAGAAAGCAAAATAGGAGAAAAAGAGGAAAGAGTGATAATAGTACTACTAGAGGGCCTCAGATATCTAAGAATAATAATTAAAAGGCGTATTTTCTATAGATAAATACTATTTATAGTATCTACATAGTTCTTAGTATATTAAAAAAATATATAACTGGGAGCACTTTTGCGTTTCTTAATATACTTATGCTGTTTTTGCATTTAACGCTAATTTTACATTTCACACTAGTTTTGCATCTAATATTATTTTTTGCATTTAACGTTTACTTTTATATTTAACGCTAGATTTTATACTTTTTATTATCTTTATATTTTACGCTAGTTTTACGCTTTTGCTATAAAAGAGAATGTTGCTGGTATTAGGTTAACTAGATACTAATATAGTAAAAGTTAAAGTAGTAGGTAACTTATTAGTTACCCCACTTATTTGGACTAATTAGATTAGAGGAGTTATCCTACAGATTAATCCTAATAGTATATAGTATATATATGCACGCTGTAATATAAACTAAATATCATTATATAGAAGCTACTGTTTACAAATCAGTTACGTAAATCGATCGATTACGACGTTTACTAGTTATAAACTAACAGTTTTAGCTATTATAGAGGCTATATAGTATCTTTCTAAAATTCTCTATTAAGGTAAAACTGGCTATAAAGTATTTAATATTACCTCAGAGGCTATAAATAGTAGCTTAAACTCTTAATATAGTAAGAAATACTTAAATAATTTTAATAAAGATTTCTATACCTTCTTAAATATAGCGAAAACTATCTGTATTCATAATATTACTATATATATTCAGAACTTGTAAATAGAGATTAGATACTAAATACTATCATTTAAAAGAGAATTAAATAGTAAATTATAAGAGTGTAACTAAAGGCCTAGGTAAGGGAAGGATAAATAGTAAAAGGTAGGTCTCTATAAGTTATAAGATTCTAACTTATATAAGCTAACTGGTGGTAGCTAGAAGAGGGTTTTATTCTATAGAGGCCTGGTAACTCTATAGTGTCCTAAGTTCTCTATTAATTACGTAATTCTAGCTATTCTAGATCTCTATATAAGCTATAGAGTATATATCCTCACAATTATCCCCCCCTTTAAAGGGCTTAGGCCCCAAGGCCTGTAAACGCTATATAGCCGCTTATTTTGATATATGACTTTGCCATACGTTCGCCGATAGTTTTGATGTTTAAATAAGATGAAATAACGGATAAATAATAGTTAAAAGAATAGATAGAATAATTAAAATAACAGTCGAAATAATAGTTGAAATTATAGTTAAAATAATAGTCAAAATAGTTGAAACAAGTTCTCCTATAGCTTATTAGACTATAAGACTTCTAATAGCAAATTAGGCTAATTAGAATAAATCTATAGATACTGCTGAGGTGTCTAACTTCTTCCTATCATACTGGAGGCTTATAAAGCTTCTCTAATAGTAAAATACTGGTAAATAGCTAATAATATAATTTTTTAGATTATAACTAAGGTGTCTAACTTTAGTTTATTATACTGAAGGCTTTATAAGGCCTCTCTAATAGTAGGATGCTAATATATATGCTAATAATATTATTATACCATAATGTTAATCTTTTGTGAGGATCTTCCTTAAGATATCCCTAATATAGCTTTAGTGACGCCCTTAGTGTTAGATATATGCTAATACTCTCTTATTAAATCTTAGGTACTATAATTACCTCTAAATTCCAGTCTTAGTAAGAAGAAAGTAACTATATAAACCTTTAAAATTCTAAACTTCTAGTATATTATAGTATTAGGGTTTTCTTGAGATATCCTTAGTAGGCTCTTAAAGTGGTAAAATCTTACTAAATATCCTTCTAAACTATAATTGATTTAGTTTTTATTATGGTAGTAAGTAGCTGTAGTATATTCTAACTTACTATATGTTATATATATAGGTGTGGATTAATCTTTAAGGTGAGACTTTTTAGCTGAAGTTACTTTATTGCTAATTATCTTATAGTATATATATATACTAAGCTCGTGGCGGTATTATAGCTAGTGGTCCCCTTAGTAGTAGCTTTTTTAATAGTAGCCTTCTTATTAATATTATTAAAGGTTTCCTGATAGAAGTTATATAAAATCTCTTTAAGATATTTAGCAGCTAGGGCTATAACTTTAGTTAGCTAATTATGATATTTCTAGTTTAATTAATACTTCTGCATTTAAGCCTTAAGGTAATAGAAAAAGATAAATATATGAATTCTCAATATTTCAATAGAAATACTGGGGGTATAGTAAATTGCCAACTATTTGTAATAACCTACTAGTGGAAACTGGCTTTTGTATTATAGAATATAAAGTATATTACAGAGACATGATTTTAATAAGGTAGGGTTAATTAATAAATAGCAAGTAAATACTATAGATTTAGCTTATAAGAGGTTTAGAAAGAATATGTAATGGTAGTTATACTATAAGGTCTAAAGGGTATATAGTAACTTTATTATAGCCTACTGAATCTTCTGAATTTTAGAGGCTTATAACTGTTATATATAGCTACCTGAAATTGCTATTAATTAATTCTTAATTTTATATAGAGTAGTATCCTTATAAAGTAGGCTTTATAGGTAAATAGAAGGCCTTAAGTAGTTTCTAGAGTTAGAGTTATAAATAGAATAGGTAATAATATTATATTTACTGTAGGTATACTAATAAATAGGCAGTTTACTATAAGCTTTATAAAGGAGGATTATTATTTAAGAAGATATATAAATGCCGTTATAATTACTATATTGCTAATAGCTGTATTACTTATTTTAGCCGCTTATATTAATATAGCTGGCGTAGGGGTTGCTGTATACTTGCTGGTTATTTTGGAGGCTGCATTTTCGGAGAGTGTATTTTCAGAGGCTAAGTTTTTGGAGGCTGAATTTTCGGAGGCTGTAGGTGTTTTTGATGTAGAAATAGCTACTGAGCGGTTAGTGGGTATTTGTCGTAATAAGGCTATTACTAAAAGTTCAGTCTTACCTTCTTAAGGATATAGAAGTTGAAAAATTATAAGAACATAGCTAAAAGCTTAGGTAAGAAAAGGGGAAATAGTAAAAAGTAGATCTCCGTAAGTTATAAAATTTCAACTTATATAAACTAACTGGTGGTAGGTATAAGAGGGTTTTATTCTATAGAGATCTAGTGGCATTATAGTAACCCTAGACCTCTATTAATTACGTGATTCTAGCTATTCCGGCTCTCTATATAGGCTATAGGGTATATATCTTTATATAAATAACTTTAAAATTAAATCTCTTCAGAAGAATTCTAAATTATAAATAATAGTAACTATATAGCTGATAATTTAGCTACAGTAGCTTTAATATTATATAGTAAACTTACTATATAAAGAAACCTTAGTAATATTCTTTCTAAAACTTATTTATCCTCAATTTAGATATTTTAGTTTATATTTTGCAAAATACTAAATACTTTATTATTTTCTAAGAAGCTTCTACTAAATATTAGATTGAGTATAATATTAAGCTAGTAAATACTAAAGATTAAAAGTATATTAAGATTTATAACATAAGTTGAAAAAGTAAGAAAATTAAGTTATCTTTCTATAATATTACTTTCTATATCTTTCTAGCTTTAAATCTTATTTTCTTTCTGTTAGTTTCACTAGGGAAAGGTATATTATATATATTATTATATATAGTATACTAATAGGGTTAAAGGTGTTAATATTTATAGTGTATAGCCTATAGGCTATATATAAGCTAAATCTAGATACCCTAAGTAATTAGTTACTAATTACCTAGCAGTTAGTAATAAATAGTAGCTAGTTATTACTAGTAGCAGTAGTTTCCGCCACTAAGTTATACTATATAGTCAGTATACTATAAGATCCTAATAACCTTATAGCTATTATACTACTAACATTAGTAAACTTTCTTTTTACCTTTTAACTATAGTATACTATATCCCTATATGAAATAAAATTAATTAAATACCCTATATTTTTTAACTAAATAATCTTCTAAATTCCGTCTTTTTATTCTAAATGAGTAACTTATTCCTCTATATAAACTATTACGTTATTTATATTAATAAATCTCTCTAGGATATAGTTTAGAAAGGTTTTGGTGAAAGTATTAGTAAGGGTATTCTTACTATTAATCTACTATACCTTATAAAGTTCTTAATATTTTACTAATTACCTTAAAGTTATAATATTAATTATAAGCCTCTTTTCTTTTATAATACTGAATTTTATAAGATACTTATATAATAAGTATAAGTTAGTATATATAATTATACGAATAGGAGGGAAGTTATAATAAATTATATTTTTATAAAAATATAATAATAGTATATATAAAGTTTATATCAGTCACTATATTATAAATCTCCAAAGTAAGTATATTTCTAGTTACTTTTTTATTTTAAGTTAAGAAAAAATAAACTAAATTACTTTAGATTATAAACTTACTTTCACTAGTAGCTATCTCTTAGTTTAGAATTATTATAAATTCCAGTTATAATAATAGGTTAATATTATCAATAAAGAAGCTATCTATAAAAATATAGAGGTATATTTTAGAGACATTAAGAGGAATAAAAGTTAACTCTTAGTCTAAATATTTTATTTACTATTTAATATACTTATTAAGAGTAGTAATATTATTACTAGAGGGTTATTATTGTTATACTATATACGAAACGTTAAAGAATATTTCAGACTAGCAGATTAAAATAATATATACTCTATATATATTATTTAATATAACTTTCTTAAGTATCTTAAAGTTTATAAAGATATTAATAATAATAAACTTATAGTTTTAGATTTTTTACTTAAGAAGAAAATTTTTACTTTAGAGAGAAAATATACTACTATCAAATACTAATAATATTAACTTTATAAGAAAGATCTTAAACTTTACTGTAAGGGAAACTTCTACTAATTCTTTATCTTCTTATTAAGTAAAATTAATATCAGAAAGACTAAGGATATTATTAGTTTATATACTAATTATACTAAATATTTTATTATTAGGTTAAGATATCAGGAGGTAAAAATTATAAGTAAATATCTTTATATATAATTATTTTTTATAATACTTTAAGTATATTACCTACTAGTAAGTACTAACTTCAGCTAAATTATAAAATAGTTTAATAATTATTATTATAAATTCTAGAGATAATTAGTTTTTAAGGTAAGTAGATAACTGTACTATAATATATCTTATAAATTTAATTTTAGCTTATATTTAGTTACTTTTACTCTATACTTATAGTAGTATCTAAGCTCTTCACTCTGTATATAGTTCTAACTGTAAAACTTACCTAGTAATAATATTTATACTAATACTAGCTTATAACTAGTTTAAATAATAATAAGATCACTTATTATTATAGATAATTAGACCCCCAGTTATAATATTTAACCTTATAGTAGAGGAAGACTTTATAGTAATAATCTATATAGTGAGAGCCTCAGTGAGGCTAGGGTTTAATATATATAGCTAAAAGTAACTACTAAGATTATAAGGTTGAGAACTTTTATGAACTTCTTAAAGATAGGATAAAATAAAAAGCTTAGGAAAGCTAAACATTCTATAATCTATTATTCTTCTATATCTTTATAATAAAATTAAAACTCACTTGAAATCTATATAGTTATCTATAACTAGAGAAGTATAGAATAGGTAAAAGGATATCTAACTATAACTACTATAATTAAGACTATCAGTTTATTAAACTAAGTTTTACTGAAATTATTCTAAATATTATAATTAATAAGTAGTCTATAGATATTTAAAAGAAAATTATATAATTATCCTATAATCTCCTATATTAAGCTAACTATTTTAGTAACTAGTTATTAATTAGATAATATCCTAATATTAATATATTATAGTAATATTAATTACTTACTATTTTATAGTATTATAGTAATATAATTATATAGGTTTTAAAAGCTATCTAACTATATTAGAAGTATTTATATCTATATAAATATTATTTATATATTAGTTATATTTAATATATTAAGATCATTTGCTAATAAGAGTAGACTAAGTTTCGCTATATTTATATAAAGTTTATAAGTTAGCTTATATTAGTAGTAGAGAACTTTTATATTAAAGGTGTAAAATTTCGTCTTAAAGGTAAGTAAAGTATAGTCTGGAGGATATTAAGGTTACGGATATTAAGATTATAATAAATATTTGAATAAAGTAGTTATAGTTAGTAGTAATTAAATCTCTCGAGATATTTAAATTATATATAGATAGCGTGAGGGTATAAGGGTGTGAGGGTGTGAGGGCGTAAGGTTAATATAGAAGGAGTTATTAGTTATTTATTATGAAAAAAGTTAATATAGAGTAGGTATACTAACTACTATAGCTACGAGGGATTCAGGCCTAGATTAACTTAAGGTTAGTTATAGTAGTTAGCAGGGGGGTAGGAGGGCTGAAGTTATACTTCAGGGGGTAATATATCCACTAATAGTTATAATAGAAAGCAAGCTATCAGCCTCTCCCATTTTAGCTTATATATAAGCTTAAATAATATATTTTAGCTAAAGGAAGAAACTTTCTTCTTTTATTAATATAGAAGTAATAATTATAATTAATCTTTAGTTACTTCTCTAAATCATAAAAAACTAAATAAGAATTATAAGTTTTCTATTATCTCTAAAATCTTAGATTATAAGTTTTAACTTCTTATATATTTAGTTACTATTCTTATTCTTAATTTAATTTATTACTTGAAACTTAAAGATAATATAGTCTTTATAGAGAATACAATTATACTAAATAATCTCAACTATATTATTATTAATAATATTTCCTACTTCCTTTTTTATTAACTCTTTAAAAGAGAAACTAAAAATAGTAATAATTCTTTTTTAGTAGAAAGATCTAGAGAGAGTTAGATTAGCTTCTTCTTAAGCTATAAGGAAGGTTATAAATTAGTCTTCTTAGTTACTTTCTTATTAAGAGAGATATTTCTAGTTAAATATAATTTTTAAAATCTTAAAAAATAACTTTATTATTCTCTAATATTTAATATACTTATTTATATTAGAGGATAGTAATATATTACTTTTAATATAAGGAGGGAGGATATTATTATCTTTTAGTATTTCTAGAGTATTTAGAGATTTAAGAATAATAGGGAATAAGATTAGGATAAATAAAGCTTCTTAAAAAGAATCTCTTACTTTATTAATATTACTATTATTATACTTATAGTAGAAGTATTTCTATATTTCTACTAGAATATATAATTAAGGAGGAATATTATTACTTTTATAGTATATGTTTATAGTAGTTAAGTAAAACTTTTAAGAATTATAAGGAAGGTTAATAATATATATCTTACTATAAGTAGTAAGTAGGCAGAAGAAACCTTATTATTCTTTCTTCTCTTATTATATATAGATAAAAGATTATAGTGGAAAGCTTATAACTTAAGAAATATCAAGTTTATTATAAGTAGCTATAATATTATTAACTATCTATTTTATATACTTATACTAGATAGCTTTAGTTACTTTTTAAATTACTTATATCTGTGAGATTATCTCTAGGAATAAAGTAGAATTCTTAGTAAACTAGAGGTAGGCTCTAAAGATAAGGAGTATAAATATAAGATTATTCAGACTAATAGTATTATTTATTAACTTATAAGTAGCCTAGAGGTAATACTTTCATAATAATAATAGGTATTCTTAGTAGTAGATCTTATATATATAATAGAGAAAGATATAGTAATATTCTACTTTACTAATATTATTATAAACCTTAATAAGTATAATTCTAATAGTTAAGCTTATTATTTTAGCTTCTAAGTGAAAGTCTTGAGATTAGAAATTTATTCTAGTATTAATAGAGATAAAATTAGGTCGATCTAGGTAAATATTGATCTAATATACCTTAAAAGCTTTCTATATTAATCTTACTGAAATATTAGGTAGAAAATAAATAGTTTTAAAAGCTATAATTATATTAATAATATAGAAGATAGGGTAGTTATCCTTAAGGTAAAAGTTATTAATAATAACTTTAAAGTTAAAGTTAGTATTATTATAGAGGTTAAATCTAAATTAAGAGGAAGTAGTATTATATATTTAATATTAATAGTAGTATTTTTTAAGAACTATAAAGGCTTCTAAATTAACTAGATATTCAGTTTTATAGAGAATTTCTTAAAGATATATAATAAATAGATATCTAGAGTGATAATAAAGTCTCTAGATCTTAATTTATATTAGAAATAAAGAAGTATATATCTCCTCTTTATTTAATAATATCTATAGATATTCCTATTTATATATAATTAGAATAACTTTCTTATTTTAATATAACTAGTTATAAATATTATTAAAAGTAAAATTAAGGTAATCTATATTAGTAAGATATAATAGAAATAAGATCTTATAAGAAACTATATAGAATATTATTATACTAAGTAATATAGATATCTTAACTATATCTATTATCTTTATAAATTTACCTGCTCTAAAATAAATAGAAATTAATTCTTCTCTGGAGGCTTTTAAGAAAATAGAGGAAAGGATAATTTATTTTAAAATATTAAACTGGAAGCAGCTAGCTATAAAGTAGCTAGTAATACTTAAGTTAGGTAAAGTCCCTTAGAAAACTATATCTAAATAATATTCTTTAAGGATTAATATAAATATTATGATAGTAATCTCCTTAGTTATATTTTTTTTTCGTTAGACTATAGATTGCCGCTTAATTCAATAAAATTATTATAATCTTTAAACTATCTAGAGATATAAGTTATTCTTTAAAATAAGAAGTTATAAAGTTATTTAAAGAGTGAGTTAGAAAACTAAATATTTTAGGTTAATTTTTAAGCTAATAATCTTAGAGGTAATATACTAATATATTATTTTTAATAGTAATCTTATGAGTATCTTTAGGATTATTATTTAAACTTTCTACTTCCTTATACTATATAAGAAAGTAATAATAAGTAAATACTAATATATCTATTATATAGAAGTTAGATTTATATTAATTATAGAAATCTCTTCTCTTCTTAAGAGAATATCTTATTCACTAATAACTAAATTTACTATATATATAGTATTGTTTATTAAATTAGCTATATAGAGTAGTATAGGTTAAGTAATATCCTCGTCTAAATGATACTTAGAAATACTCTGAATAGCTATATTTATATTTTTAGTAAAACCTCTAAAGTAAGTTATATATCTAGTTAGTTTAATATTAATTTATACTAATTAATAAGGATCCCTTAGAATTATTAGTATCTTTTAGTATATATTAAGATATTATAGGAGGAAGGTTTATAATAATATTTATAGTAAATTATAACTAATTATAGATTCCCTAGTATATTACTATAAAGCTAAAAGAAAGTTAATTAGTATTCTAATACTTCTTAGTATATACTTAAGAGGTAGTTTTAAAAGCTGAAATTAGTATACTATTTAAGAGGAAAGATTCTCTAAATATATATTAGCTTAGTGAAAAGAATCTTAAATATCTCCTTTCTTATCTTATCTTAATTATTAGTAATAATACTTCTGAATATTATATTATACTAGTTAGTAAGGTAAACCTATTAATTTCTGTTATTTTTAAAGTAGTTCTTAATATAGAAAGCTATATTATAAAAAATTATAGAATTAAGAAGATTACTAAGGTAGTTAAAATAGTATTTAAATATCTAGTTTTTTAGTATAATTAAGAAGACTTTAGTTTATATATAGTTAGGTATATCTAACTTTAGATAATAGTTTCTAAAAATATAGATTTTTAATTTAAAGATATTATAGAAAGTTTCTCAATATTTTATCTTAAAGTTATATATTTTTGTGAGATTAGTTATATTCTTAGCTATTAGTATTTATATAGAGAGGAATTTAGTTTTTTAGTAATAATTTATAAGATTAATATATAGAAGAGAAACTATAGGGGGTAGAGTAGGAAGTTTATACTATTAGTCTTGGTTATAAGGAGATTATAAATTTTATTAATCTTGAAAATTCTATTATTTAAGTTATCTTTATTATTAAGATATTATATCTACTACTAATAAAAATAGGGAGACTATAAATCTCTTAGTTTATTAAGATACTCCTTAAAATTAATTCCTTAAGGTAGCTAGATAAATATTAAGTTTTATAAGATCTTAATAAGTTACTTTTTATTACTACTTCTAGAGAGTAGAATATATCTACTAGGTAAAAATAATATCTTTAAGAAAGCTTAGTTAGTTATTAATAAGTATTTTAAAGCTTTATAGTTTTATTATTATATCTTAAACTTCTTCCTTAATTTATAGAATAAACGTATCTTACTTCGTTAGATTTATAAGAACTTAGTAGATTTATTTACTTTTTATATTAACCTTAATACTATAGATAATAAGAGTATTCTGTAAGTACTAGGGTAGTTATTTATCTGTAATAGCCTATATATCTTCTAACTAGTTTTTAAAGTTATCTTTAAGGAATTTAGAAGTTCTCTACTAAAAATATAATTATAGATATATATTTCTGTAATCTATATAATCTAGTAATTAATTTAGTTAAAATTATACTCTATACTGAAATTAAAGTTTTTATATTTACTAAAAATCTTAATATTAAGAAGAAGCTTCAGTTTTATTAGTATCCTTACTTCTAAAGAGGTTATATTACTTATACTACTTAATATACTTAGGTTTTTAAAAGATCTTCTAAGAAGTTTTACTAACTTAGATATTTTACTTATTATTTCCTAACTATAGGGGAATTATAAAGAGATATAAATTAGAAGAGGGAAAATAGGGAGAAATAAAAAACCCTTTTTTTACTATTTACTAATTCTATTTATTAGTATTATATAGGTAAAATTTAATTTTGGAGAGGAAAACTATCTATTAGTTAAATAAAGAAAGAGAGGGAAGAGGATAGAAAAATATAGGAAAGAAGAAGAGAAATATAAGGGAATTTCGAGATTTAAAATACTGTAAATTCCTTCACTATAGAAGTCTAGTAAGTTTTATAATAAAGGTATTTAATAAACACACTTATATAAAATATACTTAGGATTTCTTCTATAAGTTAATTTCAACTATAAGTAAGTATCTAGCTACTAGAATTAAGATATATTAATATAATTATTAAAGAGATATTACTTTACTTTAAGTTAAGTGAGAGGTTATTATTGAAAGTATCTAAATAGATTAAGAGATTAGTAGCTTTACCTTAAGTTAAGCTTAATAATCTTTTATTACTATCTCTATCTAAATAAATCTTACTAATCTATAGTAAGTAGTAATAGTAAGGTTAACTACTAATTAGTATTAGTTTCACTAGGGAAAGATATATTATATATATTATTATATATAGTATACTGATAGAGTTAAAAGTATTGATATTTATAGTATATAGTCTATAGGCTATATATAAGCTAGATCTAGATACTTTAGGTAATTAATTAGTAATTACCTAGCAGCTAGTAATAACTAGTAGCTAGTTATTACTAGTAGTAGTAGTTTCTGCCACTAGGTTATACTATATAGTTAGTATACTATAAGGCTCTAATAGCCCTATAGCTATTATACTACCGATACTTTCAGTAATTACAAACATAAGAATATTAATTATATATTAAGTTAAATAACTTCTCTTAACTATAAAGAGGTAACTACTTTAAAACTATAGCTATTAATATTACATATAACTAATAACCTCTTTAATATTATATATTTCATAAGAAATTAAATACTTTTATAGTACAATTAGTATAGTGTAAGCTTTCTTCTAAATATGATTACTACTAGAGATATACTATAGAAACTATTTAAAGATCCCTAAAATATAATATATAGCTTTAATATCAGCAGCTAGAATATTCTGGAAGAAAGTCTCTTAACTACCTTATTTTAACTACATATAGTATTTATATTATATATAGCTACTTATAATATAATAAATACTAGCCTACTTAGAAATTATATCTAACTTATAGTATTAGTAAGGCTAAATAAATTATTGACTATATAAACTATAAACGTATCTTATATATTGCCTCTGGAGAGTATATTATATTTAACTTTAATCTATATTACCAAGGGTCTAGTAGCTACCCCTCTTTTTGAATATTTATAAATAGAATTACTAATCACTTTTATAATATTTATCTTATAAACTATATCAGTACTGTTATAACTAAAGTATTTAATAGCTTTGTCTTACTTCTTAGATGCCAGTATAATTTAATATTAGGGTTTTTAAGTGTAATAACAAGGTTCCTAAATATAAGAGACTAAAAGCTATCCTTATAGCTTTAGATATCTACCTTAAGTTATTAGCGTTATATTTATAAAGCTAAAATGGAGGTATAAAGTATATTAAAGTTATTATTAAAGTTTGCGTAAAGGCTATAAGGTAAGGAAGTAAACTACCCTATAACCTTTAGCCTAGAATTCTATAAGTAGCAGTATTTCCTTATAACTATATATTAATAAGCCTTTTAGCTTAGTAAATATAATATTAGAGATTTTAGAAAGATACTGAAAACATAGTATTAAACGGTTAGACTTAATTTACCTTTACATATAATATGGTTAATAAGCGAGTGAAACAGACAAGTAAGTAAAATATAAAACTGTAACCACTTTACGAATAGAACCTAAAAGCAGCATTAAAACTATTAGATTAATTAAATTCTTTTTGAATTCTCTTTCTTTAATATTTCTCTATTTGCTGGATATATTTATATATTATAATCTATATTTCTGTAGATATTATATTACTATTAGCCTATCTTAGTTCTCTATTAGTAACTATTACTCTAGTATATTTTCTTCTTAATTTAAGCTGTAGCCTCTTTCTATAATTAAATATTCTCTATATTTATTATAGTAAGATTTTCTTTTTATATAAGATATATTTTCTTAGTTTTCTAATACTAACTAAGTAGATTATTCTCTTCTTAAAGAATATTATTTTTAGATTTTAATAAGGTAATTTAGTATATAAATTTATATGCTTCTTGTAATAAATATTTTATAACTTTAATAATTAAAGTGGGTAAGTTAATCTAATAGTGGTAGATTTAATTCTTAATAAGTTCTAATTAAGAAAATACCTCTATTAGATTATTTAGTATTTAGAAAGTTTAAAGTAGTAATATTATTAGAAGGATCTCTAGAGACATTAGAGTATATAACTTAATATTAAATTTTGAAAGTATATTTTTCGTATTTTAAGGAATAAGTCTAGCCTCTCTAAAATCTTCCTGAATATTCTTAATTATTAGAGCTTATATAAAAGTTATGTAAAGCGTAGGGAAGAAGTTTTCTTTTATAATATAGATATTACTATAGTATATTTTATTCTTAATTTATTAATTATATGCTATTTTTAGAAGCTTAAAACACCTAATATTTAAGGGCTAAAGTAGAAAAATAAATAAGCTGGTATATAGAATGTAATAATATTATTTTTCTTATAATATATCTTAAAGTCTATAGAGTGGTAACCTTTATACCTATTAATAATAAAAAGATAGTGACTACCTTATATATATAGTTTTATATGCTAATTAAAATGCTTAAGCTAACTTAGGTTTCTTTTATTTATTATCTATTTTCTTTAGTCATTATAATAATTTAGTTATATAGAAAATTTACTTCTATATATTTGTTACGGGCTACGTCCGGATGTCCAACCAGGGCTATACCCAAGCATCTGAAGCTAACCCCCTCGCCCGGGTGGGGCCCCGGTGGGCCCTATATGGCACTATATATGCAGACTTTTCCACGCACTTGTGAAAGCTTCTCTTTTACTCCTTAGTTCTAAATAAACAGTATTTTGCGTTACCTTCCGGTTGAATAAGCCTAGGTCCAGCCCTTCATAATATTATATAGAGAAGTAATATTACTTTATAACAATAATATATAGTGGAATACTATAGCCTAATAAACTAACAGCCTGAATAACTATAATCTATTTATAATTGCTAAATTATATTATTTATATATTTAAATACTCTTTAGTATTAATAGTAACTATTCTGGATATAATTTAGCCTATTATAAATTCAGTTTTATTAAAACTATAAATATTAAAGTTAATGATACTATATTTTATAACTATATTTACTATAAGCTGAAACTATATATTTATTACGTCTGGGTTTTTACATTAAACTCTCTTATAGTTATACTTACGAAAAAAGTGTATCCGAAGTTATAGTTATTACTTAATACAGTTTAAAGTCTAGTATTTTCCAACTGGAGGTATATTATAATTGGTAAGTAGTTAATTAGCTATATCTTTCATACTACTCATTTGGGGAGGAAATAATTAGAAATTTGGGTTAAGAATATACTCTACTAACTTTTCTTTTTTTAGTAGTATTAGCTTTTATCAGTTAGATATAATATTATACTATAATAGAATACTTTTAATATAATATATTAATATAATATAACTAATAAAGTAGATCTTTACTGCAGCCTATATACTAAGATATAGGTTTTTTTTAATAACTTTAAGAGTAAGCTATAGATCGGTTTTATTTATAGCATATAGTATTTTTTCTTACGGGAGAAATTTGGAAGATTATATTGCTATATTTTGGTTGCGGTTTTGTGTTTTCCTTACTTGTCTGTTTTACTTGCTTATCAACCACGTTATCGCTATAAGTACTTTAATTTTACTATAGATATAAAATTTGAATTTAACTACTTAGTTTATCTTAGAAAATATACTTTTATCAGCTTTTCAGTTAACTACATCATAACTAATAAATTTTAATTATAAAACAAAATAAAATAAGGTTATTATAGCTTGTAATATTTCTTTAATACAATAGTATATTAAATGCAAATTTTGCCTCTTTATAAAATAGCTTTAAGAGATTTAACTTTAAAAAGATTCCTTACTAATTATAAGAGTAATTCGCTATAATGAAGTTATATAAAGCTAACTTAAATACTAACTTAAGCTTGAGTAGAAAGCCTAATAAAGTAGTCTATTCTAAAAATATAGAAGGTAACTAGAAAAACTTAAGGTTTTATATTTATATTATAGCTATTCAGAAGAAGCTAATAGCTTACTTTCTATTATAACTATTAGTTAATATATAACCCCCTGAAGTATAACTTTAGCTCTTTCATCCCCAGTAACTACTGCAGCCAGTCCTAAGTTAATCTAAAATTAAACCTCTTATAGCTACAGCTAGTATACCTACATTATATTAACATTTTCAATAATAAATAGCTGATAACCCCTTTTATATTAAACTTATATCCTTACGCTTTTATACTATATATAATTGAAATATCTTAAGAGATTTAATTACTACTAATTATAGCTACTTTATTTCAATACTTATTATAACCTTAATATCTATAGCTTTAATATCCTCCAGACTATATTTTATATATTTCTAAGATAAAACTTTACGCTCCTAATATAAAGATTCTCTACTACTAATATAAGCTAACTTATAAGCTTTATATAAGAATAGTGGAACTCAGCCTACTTTTATTAGTAAATAATCTTAATATATTAAATAAGTATAATCAATATATAAATAATACTTATATAAATATAGATACTTCTAATATAACTAAATAATTTCTAAAATCTTTATAATTATAGTACTGTAATAATATCAAGTGGGGGGGGCCGATAGCTTACTTTCAATTATAACTATTAGTGGATATATTGCCTCCTAAAGTATAACTTTAGCCTTCCTATCCTCCCCACTAACTACTGCAGCCAGCCTTAAGTTAATCTGAGGCTAAATTCCTTGCAGCTTTAGTAGCTGGTAGGCTATAGCTAGTAGGGCGTGAAAGATATACTACTATATATATAGTAGTATATATAGTTACTATATACCCTACAGTATAGTGTAGCTAATAACTACTGATACCACTATTTAAA
Organism: Colletotrichum lindemuthianum; assembly: GCA_001693025.2. Taxonomy (NCBI): domain Eukaryota; kingdom Fungi; phylum Ascomycota; class Sordariomycetes; order Glomerellales; family Glomerellaceae; genus Colletotrichum; species Colletotrichum lindemuthianum. The sequence goes on along the minus strand of MASP02000806.1, from coordinate 18,137 downwards.
TTATATTCAACTAAGTTAAAGAAGATATAACAATAAGCTACTACTTATTATTTATACACACTGAAGTAAGCAAATTATATTCAACTAAGTTGAAGAAGATATTATAATAAGCTACTAGTTATTATTAATATACACTTAAGTAAGAGATAAGTTCTGCCTCAACTTAATAAATGAATACAACTGATAATTCAAAGTAGTATGTAAGTAATATAAAGTAATAATATCCTGAAAAGAAATGTCTTCTAAATGAATGTTAAACTAAACTTATAGATTATAAAACTATAAGTATATTAAAAAAGAATCTGCTACTATACAGGTTCTCTTATATTTTCTAAAGATACTAAGTTTATATATAATATAAGATTATAAAAGTATAAGAGTATTAAAGAAAGAACTATAGATTATTGTGAAGGGCTGGACCTGGGCTTGTTCAACCGGAAGGTGGCGCAAAATACTGTTTATTTAGAACTAAGGAGTAAAAGAGAAGCCTTTATAAATGCGTAGAAAAGTCTATATATATAATACTATATAGAGCCCACTGGGGCTCCACCCGAGGGAGGGGGTTAGTTTCAGATACCTAAGTATAGTCCTAGCTGGATATCTAGGTATAGCCTATAATATTACCTCCCTCCTCTCTAGCTGCTGCCTAGCTGGAGGCTATAAGCTGGATCTTTATTATTATCTATAATCAGCCTATATATCACTTTATACTACTCTAGGGTTACTATATCTATAATAATATTAACAGGCTTCTATATAGGGTTTATATACCCTTCCTATTTAATGAGGGTTTCTTATTAGTATCTTCTCCCTACTTAATATATCCTTACAGTAAGAATACTTTCAACTAGCTATTTAACCTCCCTATTATTATCCACTAGTAGCAGCAGCTAGTTATTAACTATAACCTACCTAGGTAGTAGATTAGTAGCAGCTCTCTAGAGTAAATCTATATAAAACTATAAGTAAATAGACTCTAGGGTATCCAGCTCTATAATATATAGCGAGAGGATCTTTACTATTATATACTTATAATATAGCTAGGCTAGCTTTCAGCTTAGCTTTAGTAACTTATAGTTAGATATATTTAACTACACCTTATTACTAACTTAATATTAATCTGTAGGAGATTAAATTTTATTTACTTAGGCTTCTAATCTCTATTAGGTAGTAGCTATCTCTATATAGATATATATTATTATTAACTATATTCTCTTAACTAGCTAGTAAGCTGCAGTTTTACTACTATTAGGCAGTTTTATATGCTCCTTAGTAACTAGAATAAAATTAATATAATATTTATAATCTATAAAGAAAGATATAGTTTCTATTATACTATACTGCTAGTTATAGAAGGTTAACTATATAATAAGTAGTAGGTTACCTTAATTATCCTGGAACTAGTAAGTAAATACCTTTAAAACTATTTAGATCTCCTAATTATACTATTCTGTAATTCTGTCAGTCTGTAAGTAGTAATTAGTACTTAATAGGTATATAATACCTATTAACTTATAGAACTCCTTCTAGAAGTAACTTACCCAGTTAGACTCTCTATTACTCATAATAAAATATAATATTCTATAAAACTTATAGTAGTAACTAAGAAACTACTAAGTATATATCTCTATCTCTATTATATTTATCTCTTCTAATATAGGAACCTTACTTAGTTAATTAATAATAACTTAGAAGTAATAGCTACCTTATCTTTTTATAGGAAGTAAGTTAGTAATAAAATCTATTAATAGATTAGAGTGTAACTAGTTAGATACTAATAGGGGTTTTAGGAATCCCTTTTTAGCCTACCTCTAAATATAAATACCTCTATATATATTATAGTTATATATAAATTAATAGATATTCTATAACTATCCAGATTAGTAGAACTATTAGCTTACAATTTCCAGTATACTATTATACTCTGGGTAGCCTATAGGAGAGAAGTTATATAACTTCTATATCAGCCTAATCCTAAGCTTATTAAGGAGGCTATTACTCTCTTTACTACTTAGTATCTAAAGTTTTTCTCTAAAAGTAAGCTATCCTAATATATTAATAATATACTTAGTAATCTAGATTTTAATATAGAGATCAGGAGAGAAATTATACTCTCCCTATTATACTACTATAAAAATCTATTAGTATAAGGAGTCTCTCTCAGTAGTATAGTTTTATATTTTTTGTAAGTCTGGTTTTCCTTTAAAAACCTAGATACTAATAATATTTATATACTCTACCTAGGGCTCTATAGAGATAGTAATATCTAGAATAATCTATATTATCTATCCCTATTATTTTTTATTATTCTACCTTTTAGGGGTATCTTATTCCCTCTAGGAGAGGATATTAGAAGTTACTACCTAGGCGCCTAGCTAGTACTTAAAATAAAAGTTATATTAAGATAATTTCTCTGCTTATTAGTTTTACCTCTCTGTGAGTTGTTATTTCCTTATAAAATACTTAAGGCCCTTATAGTTAGTAAGGATCTTAAATCTCCCGGTGCTCTGTAGTTCTACTCTTTATATCTGTAAATATTCTAGTACTGTAAGGAGTTTCTTATTATAGATTAAGTAATTAAACTCTGTGGGGGTTAGGTGTTAAGAGTGGAAAGTTACTAGATACTTTACTCCAGCTTTATCAACTTAGGTTAATATACCTCCCAGGGTATACTCTAAATAGTCTATCTCTATTATTATTAGAATATTAAGGTTAAATATCTACAGAATTAGTTCTATAGTGAAGAATTATTTCAGTATAAAGAAAGCTTCCTGCTGCTTTAGCTTTTAGTTAAAAGAAACTAATTTCTAAGTTAGGTAGTTTAAAGATTTTATAATAATACTATACTGAAATATAAAAACCTTATAATAGTTTACAAACTTAAGGAAATTATAGATACTCTTTAGTAAGCTAGAAGGAAGCTAGTTAGTAATAGTTTCTAACTTCTCAGGATTATAAGAGAGGCTTTTTCTAGCTATTATAATATACTTAATATATTTAATTATAGTAACTGAGAATTTATATTTCTTAGAATCTAATTTAAGGTTTATATTAGTAAGGTAGCTAAGTATTTAGTGGACTTTCTCCTTATATTCCTTTTATAAGCTATTAATATAAATAAGGATATTATTAATATATATTATAATAAAATTATCTAGAAACTATTATAAGTAGTTATTAATATACTATTAAAATATAGTAGGGATATTAGTAAGTTTAAAGGGGTATACTACTTATTTAAAAAAGCTATAATATATCTAAAAAGCTGTTTTTTCCTAATCTACTTTATTAATTCTAATCTTATAGAATATAGTAATAACATTAAGCTTAGTATATTAGTGGGTAGTAGTAACCCTCTAGAGGATTTCTAATATTAGAAGGAGGAGATAATAGTCTTTCTTTATAATAGTGTTAAGAACTTTATAATCCACACAGAAGTATATTCTTCTGCCTAACTTTCTTATAAAGAGGACTGAGATACTAGTAGAGAAGCTACTTACTTTAATAAATTCCTTATTAAGTAAATCCTCTAGGGTCTTCTTAAGCACCAGAAGCTCCTCCTATAATATACTATAGAGAGATCCCTATAGGAGGTCTAATTTCTATTCCTTCTTATTAGGAATTAATAGGATATAATAGTCTATCCCTAATTAGCTGGGAGGTAGCTAATATACTAAATTTAGATAGAAAAGATCTAGGAATTCCTTTAAGATATTTATAGGGATATAATCCCTTAGGTTTACTTCTACTTTCGGAGCTAATATTTTCTTAATATTTACTAGACTAATAGATATAATTTAGTAGGAGCTTGGTACCTCACTAGTATATTACGCGGTATACTGACAGATAAATATAAATAAGTTAGTATTAAATAGCTAAACTGACTGGATCTCTTTAAGCTATATTAGTTTATCTTAATATTCTAAGTATACTGTTATACTGCCTTTCCTATATATTATCTATTAGGCTTCAGTATTATAGATAATATAATTATCCTCTATCTATAGTTACTTAAGATATAAGAGCAGCTATAAGCTCTCTATAATATAGATATAAATCTTCTATATATAGCTACTAACTTCTAAAGTTAGGATAGCTATCCTCTGGATGTTACTAAGTGATAGAGTAGTAATATATTTCCTTATTTATCTTTTTAACTTATTAACTAATAGGAGGTAAAGTTTCTTTATAAGGGAGGTATTAATAATAATATAAGTATTACAGTTTATATTAATAAGTATATTAATAGAGTAATTTCTATTAATTCTAATCTGAATAGTAGCTAACTATTAGTTATTTACTTATTCTTTTTTCTGTTATTTCCTCTATTTTATTACTTCCACTTTAGTTAGCTTTAGAGCCTAATTTTGCTTTAGAGTTACTTTTTTTCTAAATTCTTATTATTACTAGGTGGAGCAGTATTATCCTCCTAGTTATCCCCAGTATAATCTAGAGTAGCTATAGTTTTTATAACTTTTATGCTAGTTTTTTTATATTTTTGGGATCTGTAGTTCCTGTGGATATAGTTTTTCTTACTGTATTTAATATATTAATAGGTATCTTAGTGGTCTCTAGAGTATTCCTTAGAGGCAGAAGAGAAGTTACTAAAGCTTCAGTATTATTATCGTTTCTTAACTACCTTAGTTATTATAATATTACTCTTTATATTATAAGTAGTAGATCTCTAGTGGGGTAGCTAGTAGTATATTAATATTCTCTTTATATATTTAAATTTCTAAGCTATATTTTAAACTTTAAATAATTAAAATCTATATTTTATAGGAAAGTTAATTATAATAAGTAGTTTCTTAAAGTGGGGAAGTAGAATAGCTTCTAGTAGAGAGATCTAGATTATATCTAGCTATATATATTCTCTAGTATTAGCTAGAGTTTTTTTAAATTAGAATAGAAAAATAGTTAAGTATTTATTTTCCTTCTGTCTGAAGTTTTATAACTAAGTAACAGTATAAAGCTAACTATTAGGATCTAGATAAGTTCTATTTAGGTAATTTATAAAATTATTTAGATTATAGGAATTCTCTAACTTTCTTACTATATAGAAGGTTTTAACTACCTACTGAGGATTAAAGTCTAAGTAAGAGTAAATTAGGTATTAGTATTTCTAATTACTATTAAAGAAATAGTAATTAATCTTAAACTTAACTTTTATCTATTAGGTTTATATTTAGTATTTTTTCTATTTACCTGAAAACTTTAGGGGTAGAGGAAGAAGTTTCCTCTAGTAGTTAGCTATTAGTGGGAATATAGTAATATTATTAACCTTAAAGGCTATTATCCTAATAAATATTATTCTGGAGGTTACTAGAGTATCCTAATATAAGCTAGAGGTATCTATTATAGTAACTACCTAGAGGTTACTATCTACTATAGTATTTTATTTTACTAACTTATATAAAAACTTATTAATCCTCTAGTAGAGAAAGCTTAAAGTATATTATAACTATTATTAAAGTAGTTTACTTATAGGGTTACTACCTATAGGGATATCCTGGGGGGCTTTAATACTCTCTATTATTCTTTATATTAATTACCTATTATATAGTGTTATATCCTAAGAGCTGCATTTAACTAGATTATATACTTAACTAGTAGGAAGCTACACTCTACTTAATATTATCTATATAGTAAATAAAACTGAGTTCTAAATATATAAAGGGCTGGATTTGGGCTTATTCAACCGGAAGGTGACGTAAAATACTGTTTATTTAGAACTAAGGAGTAAAAGAGAAACCTTCACGAGTGCGTGGAAAAGTCTGCATATATAGTGCCATATGGGGCCCACTGGGGCCCCACCCGAGGGAGGGGGTTAGCTTCGGATGCCTGGGCACAGCCCTGGCCGGACATCCGGGCATAGCCCGTAACAATTATTTACTACTAAAAAGTCGATTGGTATAAAGTTAAGATACTACAGCTATAATGATGAAGTTTTAAACTTCAGATTAGCTAGATACTAGTGATATAAAGTAGTTAAATAAGAGAAATAAAGTTATATTCTAAGAAGTAGTATATTTAATAATACTTACTATATAAGTTAAACTATAAGATATCAAGAATTGGAAATAGTAGAAATAAAGTGCTTAAAATCTTTAAAAATTCAAGCGTTATCAAAACTGTGTGTCGAGTTACTAAGATACCTCCGTCGCAATACTAGGAATGGTATAGGGGTATGGATACTAGGTTCAGCTCCACTAGTATCTCTCCCCCCGCTCTAGTCACGCGCCATCTCGCAGCCTATAAACAAGCTCCATCTCAGGCCCATCTACTCGCCACCGATTTTTTCCACACATCTAACCACTGCCATCCTCAAATCATCCGCCAACTTGGCTTGCTCATTCGCACATCACCGTTATGCCAGAGCTGTGCGATGATCGCCTTGATGAACTGTTGACGAAGGCTGCTAGTCGCTTGGCGGGCAAGGCGTCGTCTCGCCAAGAGAATTTCACCTCGGTCGGCGTCACGCCTATTGATGCTCCTTCAGGCGGTGCTCTTCGAGGCAGGAAGGCACATTCAAAGGCTGAGGATCACAGCAACTTAAAAATTCGCGCTACCAGGCCGACGAATCAAAAGGTATGTTAATTAAGGCTCCTTTCTTACAATGGTACCCTCCTGTGATGAGAAGCAATTGTTGCTTATCCTGTTGATGTGATAACTGTGCCCGTTTTGGGCGGCCGTTCCACGACCACATGATTTTTTTTGTTTTCATAGTTACTCTGAGGAGAGGTTTTTTTGGGTTCATAGACTCCCATCGCTCATTGGGAGTGCATTGGGAGTGCATAGCCATCTGGACGTCACCCCGCTAACATGACACGTCAGGGCGAGGACACTGCTGGACACAGCTGGTTCGGTATTCCCAAAACAGATCCTAATGATCCGGATTTCAAGCGAGACCTGCAAATATTGCACATGAGAGGTACCGCGATTGATCCTAAACGCCACTACAAAAAAGAATCTCTACAAGCCTCGGTGCCGCGTTACGCCCAAGTTGGGCGAATAATTGAGGGTCCAACTGAATATTACAGCGCGCGATTGACGCGCAGAGAGAGGAAACAGACATTCGTGGACGAGCTGCTGAGCGCCGAAAAGGCATCAGGCAAATACAAGTCCAAATATGACGACATTCAACTGCACAAGGCCAGCGGAAAGAAGGCCTTCTACAAGAAACTAGTAGAAAAAAGAAGGCGCAATCGTTACTGAAGAAACAAGCAATCCGCGCACATTATTACGAGAAGAAATAAAATAAAAAAATTGCCACAGGGCGACGAAGTTTGCGGCGTAGCTCAACTTAACATTTCGACTGGCGTAGGTTTTGTGTAGCCACCCCAGGCTGGTAGCGTTTAACATCTTATACACTCATAGCCATGCATTTATTTCATGTGACCCGTAGTGCAGCACAAGCATGTGCGCTACTGCTTACAACGATAAATACTGGGTCTCTGATTTTCTCCCGCCCTGACAACGTCTCTTGACCCATAATCATCAGCTGACCCTCTCAAGAACTGTTACCAGACTTGCAACACTGCAAGACTTGTCATCATTCAAATACCTTGGTCATGCGCCTAAAGTCGATTGTGCGGCCAGGATGCTGGCAACTATTCAGGCCTCTACCTCAGGTCCGTTCCCTCACCTTAAAAGCGAGTTTGTAGTGACGCCATGCGCTGACTTCGAACGTTTAGGCCGCTACGCCAGAGCAGCTTCGCGGCCGTAACCTTACAATCCAAACAACACAGGCGATTGGGGGGGTCTCTGAAAAAATGTAAGGGTGGAATTATTATTCCCAGCTCATCTGGCCTTCGAGCCACTAACTACATTCAGCTCGAGCGACGTTTTACAACAGAAGCCGCGAAATGAACTGCGATACCCACGAAGTGTTCAGGCGCTTTCCCTCCAGCCGTTGCGGCGTGAAGCTGAATACGGAATACCGTCCTGTGACCTGCAGCTCCGTTCCTACAGCTTGAGAAACATGGAATTCTTTGCTGATTTCGCCTTGCGGGCCGCTTATTACTTGAGGCTTCCTGCATTTGGGCCGGTGCCGCTTCCCCGAATCACCGAGCGCTGGACTGTCCCTCGGAGTAGTTTCATCTTCAAAAAATCACAGGAGAACTTTGAACGAATTACCCTGCGCCGCCTCATTCAGATTCGAGACGGAAACCCGGAGACGGTACAGTTGTGGCTAGCTTTCCTCCAGAAACACGCATACTACGGAATTGGTATGAAAGCCAATGTGTGGGACTTTGGCAAGCTCGGTAAGTGGTCCGGGTACCTGGGTTTCCGTCGCGATGGTTTTCCGCCCGTCCGACTCCTGCTGACGGCTACCTTTCGGTTGGTGCAACAGGAATGGGAAAGTCTATGGATGTCATTGATACGGATGTCTCGAAGGTGATGGCGTCCAAGTGGGATCACCTAGATCAACACCGAAGCCTAGACACGGTCGCGAAGGTCGAAGAATTCTTGTCTAGGGCGAAGTTTGATACAGAAAGTGGGAAACGTGCCGAGGGAGAACGCCGCTTTGTGAGGGGACAACACCAGCGGCAGCAGTTAGACAACAGGAAGCCGAGCGCGGCCATGTGACAAGGTTTATCTGCGTCGTGGATGGGTCGACGAGAAGATAAGGTGTGCCGGAAGGCGTGCAATTCCACGTCGTCGTTGCCCTATGCCACAAACACCGCCTGCGGGTTTGCGCTTCTTTATTTGTATCATAGAACACATTCAGAAGCTGAAGAAAGTCCGCCGAGAATTTCTTGTAAGAATAGTCGACCATTGTTATACCACCACAACTACAACCGTCCGCTGGCCTAGGACGCGTGTTTTCCTCTTGGGCAAGACATGTGTTTGCTATATGAATATTGCCGCACTGACCACTAGGGGCTTAGCGCATGCATCGATCGATGTACTGCGTTGCTCAAGTTTTGTATAATTATTGGCCCGCTAGTATCTCTTCGGCAAGACACCATTAACAGAGGTCCAGTCCTGGAAGCTTGAAGTCCGACATCTTGCATCCAAACTTTCTGTCAACGGAGCCTCGGACGAGGCAAGGGAGTAGTATGTGGCAATCAGTGCGACCATCGGCTTCTCGTCCTTTGCCGCTGCACTGGTGGCATAGGCGCGGTGTCTGTACAACCCAGAAAAAGGTCGTCTTCTCAGGCATCCAACCTACAGGTATACCGCATCTAGGCAACTATGCCGGAGCAATCAGACAGTGGATACAGGCCCAAGACGAACCAGTCGACTCGTGCAAGCTTGTATATTCTATCGTCGACTTGCATGCGATTACCATGCCCCAGAATGCAATTACGCTTCGGCAATGGAAGAGGGAGACACTCGCCGCGCTGCTCGCAGCTGGTATTGATCCCGAACGCTCGACTTTGTTTTACCAGTCCTCGGTATATTCTCCCGCCTCGTGCCCTGGAGTGGATGGCATTTTTCAGTTACGTCGATTCCTAACTGCTTCTCGATCTAGGTTTCGGCTCATTCAGAGCTAATGTGGATCCTAAGCTGTACAGCATCCATGGGCTATCTCTCAAGGATGACACAATGGAAAGTCCGTGGCCGTCACTTTTACGCATCATTGTCACCAGATAACCGGTGACGCTCTAACAATTTTCACAGAGCAAACTCTCTCTTTCATCGGATGCGACTGTTCACGATGATAGAGCCAAAGCTACGTTGAAGCTTGGCCTATTCTCTTATCCCGTCCTGCAAGCCGCAGACATTCTCGTCCACAGGTTGGTCATTCCTCGCAATCCTGCGCCTAATTGCGCTCTGAGATGTCGAGAACACACCCATGCGCATTTTGAACGTATCTGCTGACAGGCTGCTCGTGCTGACCAGGGCAACCCACGTTCCCGTAGGCGACGACCAGAGACAGCATATCGAGTTTGCTCGAGAATGTGCGACCAATTTCAACCATGTATTCGGTCCTCATTTGGTTTCCCCCGAGACCATCATAGGTTCGCAGCGATCCTAATGTTGACATCGAAGCGGTTTCATCCTGACCAACTGATATGTCCAGCGTCGGCGAAACGTGTCATGTCTCTACGGGACCCGACTCACAAGATGTCAAAATCTGCCACAGATCCCCGGTCGCGCATCCTCATCACAGACAGTCCTGAGGAAATACACAAAAAAGTCATGGGTGCTCGAACTGACAGTCTGGATCACGTGTCGTACGACTTGGCTAAGAGGCCAGGGGTGTCTAATTTGTTGGAAATTCTGTCCATGTTTGACACGGCTGGGACAAGTCCTGCGGGACTGGCGCAAAACTTCTCAGGAACGCCGTTGAAGGAGTTCAAGCAGGCTGTTGCTGCTGGCGTAGTTCGGGGCCTCGCTGGTATCCGGCAGCGGTACCTTGACCTAGTGTCGGTCGATAAAGAGAAATACCTCTCTGCTGTTGAGGCCTATGGCGCAAGCAAAGCCCGCCGGAGTGCCGAGGAGACGATGACCGTAATCAGAGAAACCATTGGGTTGTAGTGTAGGCTGGGCCTGAGCCGGCGCGAGTCTCCAGTGGTTCGGTAGCCCCAGCCGCTCCGAAGGGCCCATCCTCCGAGCCCATCGGAGTGGCCAATTTGTGGGAGCATACCTACGTAGTTTATTTCTCGTGTTCCGGACCCACACCTGCTGTTCTGCTGATAAGGCTGTCAACCTTGGGCGGGCTTCACGGGAATCCCTGATCTCCGCCTTTAGTGGACGCCCTCCAGTCCTGCTCTGGCCTATCCAACCCACCGTCCCAGATCTTAAGATGCATAGGCGAATTTAGACCCCCTCGATGCTAACCAGAATTCTCGGACAACCTGCGTAGTTCCCCTGGCGCCCCTTAGACTAGTAACGAGTTTCGTCTAGTCAGTATTCGTCGTCGTCGAAAATCATACACAGATGCCGACTTACTTGATGACCTTTTTGAGGAAAACGACTTTTGCCTCGCGAGAAACTTGCTGGCTAGGGAAAGACGGGTCGAAGAGCGCCTGTTCTAGCCATGCGCGTGCGTTCACATGATGGCTCACCATCTTCTTCAGGGGTTCGCTCAGCCGATCGAGTTCACTACGTGAGGCGTTGCCCCCAACGTTGCGAATGATGGACTGGGCGAGAAATGGACCAAGATGCGAGACGGCGTTGTCGAATGTCTCTTGTGCGCCGCTGTCAGTGTTTCTCAGCGTCATAAACGTTGCCTTTTCCCGGTTAGCCGTTTTGAAGCTTGGCCGACCTGACATCTTACTAACCCAAAAGTCTGCGGCGGCTGCTTTTGGCAGGGGCTCGTGTCCATTCAAGACCCTTAGCGTGTACGTAAAGAAGAATTCAGCAAGTGCCAGACTTTTGGGCTGAAGCAGAGCGGTTGGTTCTCGAGATACCAGTCGACTTGTGAACTCGATCCCATTCTGAGCCAGCTCCGTGTCGTTTTCGGGATCTGGAAGTGGACATCAGTTCAGGCTGGGTCCACGAAGTAGGGAAGATACTGACCAGGGAGCTGCCGAAGTAAATCTATAGCCCATTCGAGGAGTCTCGACCTGATGGCCTTTGCATCATTTCTTGCGAGCTTTCCCAGAGAGCTGAGGAACGAGCAGGCGGTGCTCACGAAGTATCCAATCCTTGGGACATGGGACGACTGCCGAGTCAGATAGTCACAGACGAGATGAGGGGGGAATACGAAAGGTCCGGCCTCTGCTTCAGAGAACCCGGTTCGGAAAACGTTGCAAATATTCTCGGCGACCTCTCCATTTTCAGGGAAAGACACCTGAAGTTGGGTCAACATGCACAATATCTCCGATTGCAACTGAGCGGCTGGCATGCTCGGACAGGCCGATGCACTGTTTTTCTCTCCGTCAAGATCTAGTGACAGATCGCCGGGGGCTTGTAACCCTTTCCCAATACTGATGAGGCACCTGAGCGCCTTCAGCCCCATGTGCAAGGGAAGTTCCGACATGTCCGATAACATGGAACAGTGGTGTGGATCATTTGGGATGCTGGGCAGCGACTGCAGATGCACTGACTTGGCAGCGTCATGCTTGACGAACGCGAGAAGAATTTCGAGGTGCGCGACTTTTTCATCCTCTTTGGGCACGGCTTGTATGATAGCCGCTATGCCACCCATGATGCGTTCGCAGGCCAGGCAGTCTAGTTGGCTCTGCACAACAATGGATTGGTACTGCTCCAAAAATACCTTTACCTCGGACGCTAGCGTGACCCTCAACGAAAAGCAAAGTCTCTGAATCGACCGTGCGGCAGCTCCCGAGAGCAAGGTGTCATTCAGAACAGAGAAAAGCAGGTTCAGCGCCGAGGGCAAACTGCTGGTTTCACGTTCGAAGAAGTCGGAATAGCGCTCGATCAAGGCTATACATGTTTGGCGAATGCGACCCGGCATGGGTTGCCGAGGGCTCTGGAGAATTTCGAACAGCGGCGAGGAAAATACGCCCCGCAGCGTATCGTCGCACTTGGCATCTCCGGAAACACAATCTGCGAGAGAGCCCAGACAGAACGCCGCAGCCTCGAGATCTGGCCATGAGCTGGGTGACAATGACTGTAGTGTAAGGTTTGCGAAAGTAGAAATCAGTGGCGGGCCAGTTACTGTAAAGGTTGATTGAAGAAAGTCAGCGACGTCCTTCCTCGCCTCACCAAAGCCTACTCGATCTGCCGAATCCCAGCCAAGGAGTACGTGAGAAGGAGGGTATGCCACTCTCCGCCAAACTGTTGACGCGGCCTCTAGCACATGGGAGGTTGCCGATGCCACCCAGCCGTTTGGCCCGAGATCTTCTGAATAGATGCAGTCCGTCAACGTCTCCACAAACGTCGACCAAAATTCCAGGGCAGGAACGAATATCTTATCGTCGCTGACGGGGTAGCCTCGAGCGGATAGAAGACCTCGCAGGCGTACAAGAAAGCGTTCTGATCGATGGTCTACGCTATGAATGAGGCTCTGGACCCTGGAATCCCCAAGAGATATCATCAGTTGGCCAAACTGAACAGAGTCGAAGTCGAAGTCTCCTTCGACGAGCCGACTGTACCGCTCGAGAGACCACTGGCTCTCAAGGAGAGAAAATAGAGATTCGTAATGTTCTTCGGTCAAGAACCCCGAATAGTTGGATAGAATGTCAGTGAGCAGTTCTGCGGCGACTTCGTAAAGCCCCTCGTCGGCCAAAGCTGCTATCGTTGGGTGCACGAGAGAGCGGAGGGAGGCAGTGAGCTCGTCACTATGAGACGACACTCGCTGTGAGAACCAAACCCATGACTACACATACAATATCAGTGCCCGATCCTATTTTCAAGCAGCCATGCAATTGGTCAGAACTTACCTGCAAGCAAATGATGACGTCCCGTCGAAGATCAACGTTTCGGGAGGTGGGCGACGATTGGTTGCAGCCGAAGGCAGAAGTCATGAGAGCCATGGCGTCCGAGACATTGCGCATTAGAATTTCGTACAAACCCGAACTATTAGCAATTAGTCCAAGAGTACTTGAATATCGTTGCGGTTCGGTTTGGGCTGGGTTCAACACACTGCGTTGTCGAATTCATTTCCACTTTGGCAGCCTCATCAACCAAGGTGCCGCAGAACCAGACAGCAGCATGCAGCTTGCGCGGGTCTGCGTCGCCCAGAAAGCCAGAAAAGTTGACCGGAGACAGGATGCTTTCCTGGGACGCAGGCAATCCCTCGCACAAAGAACAGCATAGGTGACGGATGCACAGCTCCCACTGATTTGGGAAGTAGAGGAAGAATGTGACGAGAGCCGAGCACAGCTTCCGGATGACCATGGCACCGGAACCGTTTGTCAGAGACTCAATGAGCCAGCTCACAAGGTTCTGCAGTAGTTCCGAGGCGTCATCCACAGATAGCGATGAGCTGGCAGTAAATGTCAGAAACGACTGAAAGTGGGCTTAGATGTCAGAACTAGTGCGACAATTGTGACATGCCTCTCGGTGTTGAGCTTGACAATCAGCGTCAGAGCGCCGAAGAACTTGACTTTATCGTCAGCATAGCTCAGAAGGTCACGGGCAATCCACCATGCTGATGGCGCCCTCTGCAAGCGATGAAGTGTCTCTTGTATGCGAGCAATGGTCTCTGGAGGCGCTGGTTTGTAAAGTGCCAGAATCAGCTAAAAAATATCAGTGCAAACTCTGCAGGTCGGGAGCACAATAGCACATTGAATTCCTTACAGCCTCCGTCTGTTGAGTAGTGGAAGGAATGTCGTCGTCCATAGCGGTGTAGCAGATGAGAATTTGAGGGCTCAGCTGGTCGGGGCAGACCCCGAGAAGAGCTTGGTAGGTTGAGCGTCGAATTGACTTTGTCCAGGTACGTTGGCTTGGGGTTCACGGCGGGATCGCAACACCATACTCAACCCGATGTTGGTGAGTCTTCAGTCATGCAACTACGCGGCCCTCGAAAAACATATAGAGGCAAGGGGGGGAAGTATTTGGAAAGCACACCTACCTCCCTAGCTTTTCCATCCTGCTACTTGCTTTCTCTTAGTCTCTGTCGGTTACGCCATGCCGTAGGGCATGCGATATGTCGAATTGACCACACGGCCAAAGGGATATGGGCCCACACAAAACATGTTACTAATGTAACAATTCGTAGGCTTAAGTATCTAGTAGCCTAATTTAATATATCCCCTCAGAGCTACCAGAGTCTACTAGGCCTAAATTATTTTAGCTAGTAGACTTTAAGTCTTACAGAACTTTTTGCACCTTATAAAGTAAAATCTCTAGTATCTATATTATAACGAAGCTTTTTATCTTTTATCTTTTTACTAATTATATAACTTAAACCTATAACCTAAAGTATAAGAGACTCTTAATTATTAAATTAATTATATAGCTAAAAAGATATAAATTCCTATAAAATAAATTACCGGTGTAACTATTTATATACCTGGTGTAAGTGTTTATAAGCTTAAGTATCTAGTATTCTTATCCAATAACTATATATACTGGTATAATATATAGTGGTATATCCTCCACGCCACACTGGTAATAAATACCAGTAACCTATTACTAGCTGTAGCCTAAGTGTAAAGTAATTAGTTAGTAACTAGTATACTATAAATCTAAAGTTATTATTAATTTAATCGTCAGAATTATTGCATACCATACGTAATTTCATCATATAGATATAAACGAATGTTCTGGTTTTTAGTTATTATTATTTCTATATTATATAGTATATAGCGTTACGTAAGGCTCTATATTTACAGTATAGTAATTACTTACTAATTACGATATCTTTAGGCTACAGCTGGCACTAGATATCTGGTACTTATAGCTAGTAAAATATAGAGAATATATTATTATATAAATAGTAGTATATATAGTTACTACATATTCAATAATATAGTATAACTAATATTAGTAACTTTTCTTTTCACTATATATTCTAGTATCTATCTATTTATATTAAAAATAATACTTTTTATAATTTATATTTTTCTATCTAAATAATATTTAAATATCTATTTATCTACTTTATTTAAGTTATCTATTTCTCTATTTAAATAGTTATATAATTTAAATTAATAAATTTCTTAAGAATATAGTTTAAAGTATTTATTATTAAAATATTAGTAAGACTATTATATTATTAATTTACTATATCTTATAGAACTTATAGTATTAGTATATCTATCTTGATATTTTAAAATTAATTAATTAATACTTCTCTTTAGTAATATTATATTTTATAACGTATTTATAAAGTAAGTGTAAGTTAATATATATAATAGTTGTGTTGGTTTATAACTGGTAAATATAGTAATTGATCGATTGTTTGCAACTAGGTTGTAACTGATACTTCTATTATATTATATCTAAAACTATATTACAGTATATATATATACGCTATATACTATTGGAATTAAATTATAAGGTTATTCCTCTTATCTAATTAGTCTAATTAAGTGAGGTAACTGGTAAGTTACCTACCGCTATAACTTTTACTATATTGATACTTAGTTAACCTAATACTCGCAATACTTTCTTTTATAGCAAAAGCGTAAAATAGCGTAAAATATAAAAATTAGCGTAGAATATAAAAGTAGCGTAAAACGTAAAAATAGCGTAAAACGTAAAAATAGCGTAAAATATAAAGATAATGTAAAATACTAGAAACCAGCTACCAGTTATATATATCTTTTTAGATACACTAAAAACTGCGTAAATGCTGCAAGCAGCATTTACTTTATAAAATACACTTTTTAATTATTATTACTTAGATACCTTAAAAGCCTCCAGTAGTAATACTTTCTATTTACCCCTTTTTATCTTCTCTTTTATCCTCTTTATCCTTATATTCTCCTCTTATTATTCTTTATAGCCCTTATAATCTATTCTTCCATTCTTATTACTACTTTATCTATAATAATAAATACTCTAAGAGCTTAGTTATTAAATACGTTAGTTATACTATCTGTAAGATTATCTTTACCGTTAATATTTTAGATCTTAAAGATCTTTCTTCTTTTATATAATTATTATAGTATTATAATATTAATTATAAGTTACTTCTCTTTTATTATACTTAGTTCAATAAGGTGTTTATAGAGGAAGTAGAAGTTAGTATAAACTACTATTAGTATTATTAGTATTTTAAGATATTAAGTTACTTACCTAAGGGTAGTGGATATTATATATTCTATATTCACTTTTACAGTTATAATATAAACCTTGGATATTAATATACTATATATTACCTTTTTTAACTTAGTAGAGGAAAAGTAAATAATATTACCTTTAAGTTTAAAGATATTATCATTCTTACTAATATTCTCTATCCCTAGGATAATAATAAATTTAAGCTGGAATAATATATTACTATTATTAGTAAAGAATTTATAAAAGAGATAAATAATGTTATTATTTTAATATTAGTGGAAATAAATATTAAGTTTCTTTTGGTGTTATCTATTTACTACACTAAATATTTATTAAGTTTCTTAATATCCTCCGGCATTATATTTTAATATTAAGCTGCAACTGAGAGGTTAAAGTATACCTATAGTTAGTATATAGAGGCTATATATACTCCTTAGGTCCGTTATTTAATATATATTAACTTTACGGTTTTAGATATAAGGTTAATAAGCTTAATTTTCTTACCTTATTCTTTTTAAGTAAATGTAATATTACTGTTACTCTTTAGGGTAATTATATCTCTATTAAATATAAGGAATTTATATTATATAAGTATTAACTTTAGTGTAGCTGTAAATTCTACTTACTGAAGCTTCTTCTTTTCTTTATTATTAAACTTAGATAAATAAAGTCTGAGGATATTATCTATTTATATATCTATAATACTAAAGTATAGATTATTAAGTCTGGAGATTACAAGATATAGATTATATGATGAAGTTTCTATTTACAGTTAATTCTTACAGTAGCTAAAGTATATTATATACTAATAGGTTCCTAATTTTATAAAGCTATATAGTAGTTAAACTATTATAATAATAATATTCTCTAGATATAAGCTATATAAGCTTATAGATAACTTTATTAATATAAGGTAATTTAGTATTATCTCCATTTATATATATATTTATATAATTTCTTAAAAGTAAACTTCTATAGAAGTTACCTTTTTAAGTATTACTAATAATATTAATATTAGATAGTAGCTAATCTGTTAGATTATTAGTAATTATATAAAAGTATTAATTTTCCCCTCATTATTAAAATTCTTAATAACTAACTGTAACTTTTTATATAATATATTATCTATACTTTTAACTTTATTAATAAAGTAGAGGCTAAACATTCTTATACTATTATATTTTTAAGTATTAAAATATTTAAGATAAAGTATATTCTTAGCTAGTAGGATCTTTCACTTTATAGTATATAATTTCTTAAAGTATTTCCCTAATATTTAAATTAGATTATATTAGTAAAAATTAATAATTTTAGTTAATATCTCTATTTTTGTTGCGAGGTAGGTAGGATTGAGACCTATATCCGGTAAAGTGATACCTTACGTTAAAGGTATATATACTAGATATTCTCAGAGGAAGAGAAAATAGTATAAAAGAGTGAATAGTAGTTATATTCTTATAAAGAGTGTTGAAGTTTTTTTATCTTGATATATACTAAAAGAGGGTAAAGTAGCCTCTTTTATAGTACTATATTCAGTTCTAGAATAT
>MASP02000805.1:11360-32874 GCA_001693025.2 Colletotrichum lindemuthianum | reverse complement strand
TTTTAAGAGAAAACTAATTAATAGCTATATTTTTAAATAGTTTCAGTAGATAATATTTTATCTTTTAACTTTAAGCTTCTTACTAAAGAATATAACTATTATTTTAAGATTATAATTCCTAATATCTATTATATTAGATATCTTACTTATATTTTTAATCTTATTATCTATAAGATATACTATATAGTTAAGATATCTTAATTTGGAGCTTCTGAGAATAAGATACTTAATATTAAACTAAAGGATATAGATAGTAAATATAATAATATATAGATAATTTTATCTTAAAACTATTTAAAATACTAATATTCTATTATAGAAACTTTTCAGATTTTAAGGATTAAGATTAAGATTAATAAGATAAAGAAAATATTCTGGAGTATAATAACTAATAAGCTTCTAATTCTATAGATTATAAACTATAAAAATAACTTAATTAAGTAATTTTATAAAGTAAGAATTATATAAATATNNTATAGTTATTTATAAGGTAAAGTTATTTATAGTAATTATTTATAGTAATATTAAGCTAATAAATAATAAATTAGATAATTTACTATCTTTCTTAAATTTTCAGTTTTTAAGTTCTAAGAGTTTAAAAAACTTTAAGAATCTACTTAACTATAGAAAAAACTTTTAAGATTTCTATAAGATATTTATACTTAATAGAACTTAATAATTATTATATATATCTAAGCTAGACTTTTCTGGTAAACTATTAATATATAATTCCAGAAGTAGAAAGAAAACCAGGAAAATATAATTTTAAATATAGAATAGGAGGCTTTAGATATCTCACTTAATATTATAAAGTTTTTTATTCTATTTACTAATCTTATTAGTTATATATAGAATATTACTTCTAAGTATATTTTTATCCTCCTTCAGATTATTTTATTATATTTTCAGATATATATTATTATTCTAAAGGAGAAAACTAACTAGAATAATTATAATTAGATATTTATAGTTACTAATATAACCTTAAATAGTCAGAATAAGTTTAATAAGTATATTAATATATTTTTTAGATTAGATTCTTTCTAGGTTTATAGTATTACTACTTTCTTAACTCTAATAGTTAGTATTTTAGTTTCTTAGATATAGAGTATTTAATTTAACTTCAGCTAAACTCTTAAAAATTTAATAGATACTAAAACTCTTTAATAATAAATTAAATAAAATTTCATCAGAGTCTATATAGATTAGTATTATCTAAAAACCTAATAGATTATCTAGTAGACTAATAGTATTTAATTATAAAGCTTATTTAGCTTTATATAAGTAATATAGTCTAGTAGTTTAATAAAAAAGGTATTTATAGTAATTAATTATAGTAATTAACTATACTAATTATTTTTAGGGTGCTTAATTAAGAATATAGTAAGCTTAAGATATCTATAATAAATATTTTAATATAGATATATTTATTTTATGTATTTAATTCTGAAAATATTCTTAATATATTCTTTAGTTATACTTACTAGTGAAACAGCTTAAGCTTTTTAGATAAGATTTAATTATAAATATCTCTAGTTTAAAGGTATTTATATTATAGCTGTAGATTATCTCTATATCTAAGTTATATCTATTCCTCTTAAATATTTATTTAGCTTAATATATAATATCTATTATTATTCCTAATTTAATCTTTCAGTTAAGATAATTTTTAAGCTCCTTACTATTAAGGTTAAATAGTTAAAAAAGATCTAACTATTTTACTCTCAGCTAGAAGAGATACTTAATAAAGAGGATAAAGTTATTATTATAGCTGAAGAATACTAATATATAATTTATATTATTTTTAATTATAACTTTCTTTTAGATAAAGTAAAAATAAAGAATTATTTTTAGGTTTATTAGTTACTTATTAGCTTCTTAATTAAAATTCTTCCTAAGGAGGATATTAATAAGAATATAGTTAGTAATTTTTCTAATAGAGAAATAGATAAAAGTAATAGTTAAAATAATAATAAAGAGTTTAATATTTAAGATTCTGAGAGAAACTCTCCTCTTCTTCCAGACCTCCTTCCTCCTCTGAACCTTAAAAACACTCTATTATAAGATTATATAGTAAAACTTTCCTCTAAGTAATCTTACTAGAATAATATTAAGAATTTTTAAGGTTAAAAGCTAGGGAAAAGAAAGAAAACTATAACTATAAAAGCTACTAACTAGCAACTTTTATAGTAATTATTTATATTTATCTCTAGTTAGATTATAATAATTATTACTATCTTTTTATATTTATCATTTTATATATTTCTTTTATTTTTTTTCTTCTATTAAAAGTATATTTATAGGTAATTTTAGGTTACCTATAATTACCTATCGCACGTAATAGGTAATTATAGGTAACCTAATATTACCTATAGGTAGTATCCNNCCTTTTTTTTACCCATACCTATTTACTACCCACAGGCCCAATAGGTACCCACCATTACCCATGGGCCGTATAGGCCATTACCCAGCTGGGTACCCGTAGGTAATTTCCAAGCCTACCTTGAAGCATGTTTGCTTTCCTTCCGGGCCGCCAGCGGGCCTTGCTCGTGCTCGCAAAGTCTCCGAACGACCGACGGAGCCGACATGGCTATGCCCGTCGGGGCAGTGGTCCCCGTTCCCATGGTCGACGCCCCATGTCGACAGACTCCATTCTCGGTCTCCATTCTCGGAGAGAGGCCCCGCAGCCACGCGGACATTGCACCGGAGGCCCACGGCAGCGCAATATACTATAGATTAACCATGACAAATGCTATTGTGCGCATTGTGCACCCGGGGAGCCCAGCTCGGCCCAGGCCACGTTGTGCTCGTTGGTATGGGTTAAGGTATCTTTGCAGCCAAGGATCTGCGGTTGTTTTTGCTGCTCTGGTGGTGGGTGTATTTGCTCGCCATGGGATTTTGTGAAAAGAGCACGACTTGCGGGAATGGAAGAAACACCAGAAGAAAAGGGCCAAGATGGTGAAGTGACGATACTCAAACATCAACATGACTCTCGTCAGCCTATCAAGGTAGGAAGAAAAGCCTTCTACGTACATGCTGCAAGAGGCTTCGCAACCCGGATGGCTTCCATTTCATCTTGAAAAGTCCAAAGAAGCACCGAGATGAATTTCGAATTGTCACCACCGTCCACGTGGAACCCCCCCCCCCCCCCCCTTTGGGGGTGCNNAATTTTCCCCCCCCCCCCCGGGGGACCCCCCCCCCCCCCCCTTTGTGGTGTCGGCCACGCGCTTCACCCCGAGAATCTTAATGACAAGATATTAAATCACAGTTGGAGCAGCACCTGCATATGCAAGCAACCACGAGGGCAAAATAAAACAGGAACATTTGAAGCCCGAGAAAGCTGACGAATCTCTGTTCGAATAGGCCGCCCCCGCTCCGAGCACTCGGGTGGGCAGAAATCAACCTGGAACGCCCGGTTCTCCGGTGCGTTGCGGGGGCGTGTGTGCTTGTTTGGGTGAGCGGAGGAGAGAGAGGAGTGAGAGAGTCATGTCCAGGAAGACCCCTGGTTCCCATCACCAACCGGGTGCTGGTGTGATCGCGGATGCAACCGCACATCACCCCTTAATTAGAGTTTTTGGTCGAAAGAGACCAGGGAACGGTCCCGGGTTGGACGAGCAGCTTTTTTGCCAAGTTGATGTGTAAATATCACGTATTGTTGACGACATGGACGGCAGCCTCGGGGGTTGGTGATGGCGTGGTCTGACTAGGTTTCGACGTGTGAAGAAAAGGTCCCTTACTGTGGTATGTGGGCTCGATTGTAATTTGGAAAGAGGAATACAACGTGCCTTGGGACCAGGTTGACGTCGTATCGGCTGGGATGTGAGGGTTTGATGTTTTTTTCTGCTCACTGCATTCGGAATTAAACTAAGGAATCACGTCTGTGCAAGTCGGCTCGGCGGATGTCACCCTACCTAAATTCCGTTGGTGGTAATAGGACGTTTGGAGAGTTTTGACGCCTTATGCGATGATTTATTCAAGCTAGGGTTATTGATGACAGGCATGATGCCTCTCGTTGGACTATGCAGTTAAGATGACTTGGCCCAACGAGGTGATATGACAGCAGGTATTGTAGCACGGTCAGTGGACTGATGGATTATTCTCGAGATGGACCTTTCAAAGACCTTGAAGGGAGTCTCAGTCGAGTAGAACATTTTGATCTTCTATTGCACGAGCTGGGCTGACAATGTACACGACCGCGCACCACAGGTATAGATAGACTCAAGCAACAAACAACGGCTTTAAATATCGTCAAGACAAATACTAAACGGGAGAGCAATTTCCGCTTGAAACAGGCCGCTTTCCAGGCCCAGCTGTCTCCCTACCATCATCATGGGCCGACTCAGTAAAAAACGACACCACGATTCCAGAGAACCGGCACAGGAAAGGTGGGTATAACGGGATGTGAGAGAGATGGCCATGATGAACAATGCCCCAGACCAAGCAGGTCAGCTTTGTGGAAACAGGTCCCGAACCGGCTGTCTGGTTTGCATAAGAGGAAAAGGGGAACAGCATCTCAGAGATTCCTCCCCAAGAGCAGCGTCTGGAACCACACACCCCCACCGAGCATCTTCAGCTCACACGCAGCGAGACGTAAAGAAAACGCTTAGCAGCGGCCGCGGACGGCGCCGGGGTCGGCCTTGCAGTAGAGGCCCTTGCCGTCGGGGCACTGGTAGCCGGTGTTGGCGATCTCGCGGCAGGCGTCCTCCCACTCGTTGCCGGCAATCTGGTCGCTGTCGGTCTTCTTGACGCACTGGGGATGGGAGTTAGTATGGATGGATGGAGCTTCCCGGAGAGGGGGGAAAGGTTGAAGGTTGATGCTTACACGACCGGAAGCCGCGTCGTAGACGGCGACGCCCCACTTGTAGTTCTTGGAGCTGTAGAGCTCGCAGGCCTTGGTGGTGATGCGCCAGTTGTAGCTGTCGCCGTTGTGGCACGCGCAGGCGTCGTGGAGGTTGGCGGAGCTGTGGTGTTTGTGTTAGTGCCGGGGGTCTATGGTGTCCTCGAGAGAGAGACATGGGGAGAGCAAGGCTTACGCGACGGAGACGAGGGCGAAGAGGGAGGCGACCTTGGCGATGGAGAACTGCATTTTGGCGGTGTTGGTAGGG
The DNA here is from genome assembly GCA_001693025.2 of Colletotrichum lindemuthianum. Lineage (NCBI taxonomy): Eukaryota > Fungi > Ascomycota > Sordariomycetes > Glomerellales > Glomerellaceae > Colletotrichum > Colletotrichum lindemuthianum. The sequence goes on along the minus strand of MASP02000805.1, from coordinate 27,769 downwards.
TTTGGGTTGAGGTTGGGTGTTGTGAAGGGTAGTGACTGGCACGGTGTGTGGGAAAGGAATGAACAGGAGTTGGTTCAGATTACTAGATCGAGACCGTGGAGAAAAGAATGTGGTTGGGCGTTAGATGGAGCTTGGAAGTGAACGAGGGAGATAATAGGGGTGTCACGATGTTGGAGGCGGATGATATGGCGGTTTATATCTCGCTCACTTTCACCCAAGGATGGGATACCCACGAGTCACGACCTCTGCGTGTGATGATAACACAACCGACACACCACAAGCGGATACACGCGTGCCTTACAGGGTCGAGAGAACCGTGCCAGAGCCGAGGCGAGTGTTCCCAACGAGCGGTAAAGGGTGTCATCCCTCCTCGGCCCTCAGCTCGGTTCCACATGGCAAGCTGGATCGATCAACTCATCTGGTGACCGAACCTTTACGACCTCACCCTGATGGGCTTGTCCGTCACGAACCCCCGTGGGCCGGAGACACGTAGATGGCAGGTCTGATCTTCATTGATGAAGGGGACTCGCCGGTGGATGCATGGCACGTCTCGGCGCCCCTCTCCCTCTGGGCTGTGCAGGTATTCAGGAACAAGCGGAGTCTGATGCAATCTTTCCCGTCCTGCCATCTTAGTCTGGAAGGACGACTGAGAGCGTGTAAGTAAGGCGAGACATGGGGAGAGGCAGCGTCGGCAATGCATAGTTGGGCGCACCAGGGAGTAGGCGAGGGGCCGCGAGGAGGGGGAGAGAAGGAGAAGCATGCCATACACAGTAGTATAGAGATGGACAGGCCTTTGATCAGCCCTCTGGCCTCTGGGGCTCTTCCGGCCAGTCTCGTCGTCCCATCCAGCCCATGTTGGCTCGGGACTGGGCTGATTTGGACACTATTGCAAGACAGCGGAGACTGAAAGGGGCCGACTACGCAGTACGCAATAGTATTTGCTATATTTGCGTCGTGAATACGGGGTCAAGCAGGGGATGCCGTCACGTACATGGGCCATAATCACTTGCCGCATTAGGGAAGTCGATTGCGTGGAAAGGCTAGGGATCGTGGCAGGGATCGTGGCAGGGATCGTGGCAGGGATCGTGTCGCATGAAACGGTGAGCCGGGGACCACATGGGATCAGTGAGAAGCATCTTCATGACTCGGTAGACTATCCGGGAAGACTATTGGGTTGCTGGGGCCGCTTGCCAGAGAAGAGCCGCAAGGAGCACATGGATAAGGATACTGCTGCATACACTCGTAGCACGAGGTTCGATATCCCATGTCTAGTCTGCTGTCGTCAAGCTCCTCGGCTCCATCGACGACGACAACAAGCTCCGTATTCCCGTCTGCAGCTCCACGCGGACCACATCTTGTCTGCCCGGATTTGGGTTGGAATATCTTCAATCTGAAACTGGACACACCCTTGGGGCCTGTTGCCTTGCACTGTTCTCTTCTGGACCTGTTCGTGTTCGTCCGGCTCATCCTGCTCGTTGGACCTGCAGTAGTCTATGTGACAGGTCTTTCTTTTCCACCATGTCTCGACGCCTTACGGAGTCGTCACCAGCACCGACGATGCCATCTCGTGTCTCTTCCGTGACGTCCACGGTCCCCCACGCCGGGACCCTTCTTCGACCTACCGCTTCCGACTTCTTGGCCGCTTCTAGCCCTTCGTTAGGGCGCTTCTCGAGTCAGCACATCGTGGTATTCCAACCGGGCCTGGCTCAGTCATATCGTCAGCTTGATAGTACCTACCAAAGCCGGATAACGTGAGGACATGGAGGTGAATGCCATCATTCACGCCACATACTTACTCCCTGGACGGCTGATCCGAGTCACGAGCTCTCACATGCATCTTTTGATGAGAGATTCTCCGCCCAGGGGCAGCTTGGCACACCACCGCGTGTCCATTTGTCCGTCCGGGTTGTCTGTCTTGCCGCGCGGAAGCGCTTCTCTGACCGTCTCGTCTGCCAGCCTGTCCATGACTCCATCTTTGCGACTCCATGATGGTGGGAACAAGACGACATCCGCGCCGAGCGCGTGCCACTGCCATCTGCTGGCTCGCGAGAACCGAGCCGTCCCCCAGAGCCAAAGTCCTACCACGACCGGGGCATCTTCTTCATCTTCTCCAGCCCACCGTGAACCATAACATCTCGTCCTTGTTGTATAAGACCGCTCCTCTCCCACCCAAGGACTCGGGATCTCTTCACTTCGAAAGGCCAGTCCATTCTCCATTACCATTCGTTCCACCCACATTCTTTATTCCAACCATCTTCACCCAGTCTCTACTTCTCCCACCACCGCTCTTTTTGCAAAAGACCACACACCCCATTACACTCCTTTTCACAATCACCACCCTACCATCAAAAGATGCGTTCCTCCACTGTCCTCGCCGCCCTCGGCCTCCTCGGCGCTGCTGCCGCCGCTCCCAAGCCCATGCCCGTGGCCCTCAACTACGACGACGTCATCGTCGTCGGTGACAACGGCTCCCACCAGATCATGAAGGCGTCCGAGTACGACGCCCTCCAGGCTCGTGCCGAGCGCCAGGTCGCCCCGGCCATCACCACCCGCTCCGACGAGCTCGCCGCCCGCGGCTGCGCGTCGCAGACCGAGGTCCAGGTCACCTCGGACGAGGAGTTCCTCAACTGGGACGTGGCCATCTCGCCCGTGCTCTCGTCCATTGGCGGCTCCGCCACCGTCAGCGTCGCCAACGGCTACTCGCTCGCAAACACCGTCACCGTCAGCGCGTCGGCCACGCTCACCATCGCCAAGCTCGCCCTCGGCATCTCCCTGTCCGTCTCGTACGCCGAGACGTGGACGACGACCGAGACGCAGACGCTCGGCTTCACCGTCCCCGAGGGCCAGTACGGCCTCGTCGTCTCCCAGCCCAACGTCCGCCGCGTCAAGGGCAACATCTTCTCGGGCTGCTCCGACTCCCCCTCCGTCACCGACTTCGTCTCGGACTCGTACTCGAGCCAGAACTACGGCAACCTCAACTGGGTCAAGGGCGTCATCCGCCTCTGCAACAGCACCAGCTACCCCGTCCCCTACTGCATCGGCGAGGGTTCCCACAAATGAGCTTGCCGGGGATGCTCGGAAGCTCCTTTCTCACGCTCGTGGCCGAGAGAGCGTCTTGCGCAGGCCGTCATTCTTTATTTTTAGTTGAGCAAATCAAACCTCAGGGACGTCTGGAACGGATTGGAGTTTTGGACGTCTTCTCTTGGAAGACTATGCCACATACAAACACACACACCCGGACAATGCCACGAGTTAATGTCAATACACCTTGTCCTGTTATACCACCTCTTGCACATGTTTCGCGATTCTTTTGCTTGTTTGTGTGTTGAAATCTCGTCTATAGTGCGTGCTAGACTTGGATAGAAATGGGATAGACTTTATGCCAAATGCTTCGTCACTTGTCATTCTTCCGAATTCTCCCCGCAAGAGCCTTCGCAACCGAGCCATCATAAGTGACTAGAGCCATCGTAAGCGATGAGTGCCGATGCCATCCCCACGTCTAGACGCGCCCTAGCGTCGGGCCTAGTGTACGATGCTGTCATGGCGTCCGTTGCGCTTAGTATAGTGTCGTGTTTCTGCGCGTCAAACTGTATTCCAACGAACCCCCTCCATAGCAGCAACCGCAATCTCCAGAATGCCGTTCCTGTGAAGCAAACAGGACAGGACGGCTCACCGGCGCAGTGGCATTGAGCCCCGTCGTTCGTGAGGTGGCATGTGATGCTTCTCCAGACCGGAATGGTGGCATGGCACACGTAACGTCGCAACCCGACCATTTTCGGCCGCTGCTCCGGGAGTCTAATCAACGACAGCCTGAATTCGATATTGCAAGCATTGACGCCTCGCTTGGACATTGATATTGCCATTCCCGGATTCCGGTCTCTCTTGATGGCCCCCTACCGCCTCCTGTTTGTGTGGCTTGGCAAATTACAGCTGCCGGATTCGCACCCTCGACTAATACTCCCTACAGAGTGTAACGACTTACATGGCGGCAAGAAGAAAGGTCGCCCTCCCACCCCTGGCGGAACACAAGTTCCCTCACGGCCAACTTCCATCCTTTCCCCCTGACCCGCTCGGGTGTTACTGTCAGCGGGAGACACGGGGAGCTGCGTCTGAGGGTCTCCGCGCGAGTGGGAAGTCTCGCCTCGCGAGTCATGTCCAACCATGGGGACGCGACAGCTCTGCCTCGCCTCGCCGGGTGACGGGAGGCCTCACTCCTTGCCCGTCGAGGGACGGATACACTAGCACGCCTATCATGTTAATTAGTGCGTATCCGTAGGCTTGGTCACGCTCGCGTGCCGTAAAGCTTGGCGGCAAAGGTTTGATCCGCGATTACGAGCAGTCTGATCGCGTCCCACGTGAAGCAAGACGGAACAGTGTTTGGTTCATCGAGTACTCACGCAACCTGTCATACGTCTGTGCAGATTTCCCGCGCGTCTGTGTTTAGGGAACACTCTGTGGAAAAACAAGACTCGCAATCTCCGGTTGGTCTCCATTCTGACCCGAACATTGGGCGCTTCGAACTCGTTTTGGGGCCTTGCAGACGAGGAACCCCAGTGTCCAGCAGAAACCCCATGGCAGACGGACTAGTCTAGGCCCTACGCCATTCTGACCGACCCGTGGGACGCGCGCCTCTCCGCACATCATCTCCGAGACGCCGAAGACGGAGGTGTCTCGTACTGGGCTGTGCAACATTGGGCCTCCGTGTCCCATTTTCCGCGATAATAGTTCTAAAGGCTCTAAAGGGATTCCAGCATAAATCCTACAAGTACCGGCGACAATCTAGTTCAATACAGCACCAGACGTCGAAAATAAGGTCTCGGAATGTTGATGGAGGTTTAAGTAAAAGAAGGTTGGTTCACTGCCGATCGGATGGCATCCCTTCACTCTTCCCATCGGCCTGACTCGGTATCGCAGTTCATGTTGCGGCCGCATAGACCACTTCCAGGACAATGCAACCCTTCTTTTCCCTTTTTATTCTGCTGCACCAAATTGCACAAGATCGATTGAGTTTTGCGGTAACGAGTTCCACCAAACTCTCTTTTCGGAGTGTTCCTGTAATAAATCAGAGTTTGACACGACTCGAGCACCGCACACAAGCACTCAACACTGCCACAAGAGGACAACGATCGGCATAAACAAGCACATTCACGGCTGGACGATTTCTTGGCCCGCTGCTCGCACTTCGGCCGAGAATCCGGACGCTAATTACCTTGGAATTGGTTGGTTCTCTTGGCCGTCTTCGGTTGCGCTGCCGGATCGACGGGTGCGATGGGCTGCGCCCGCTCCGAGTCAGTTGACAGCGCGGCTGGTGACATTTGAGTTTTCTGCCCACCTCGAGCACGATGTATGAGTGGTGATGTGTTTCTGACGTCGGTTTTGGTGTTTTGAGGGTTTTTGGACGCTTTTTGCGTCACTTGCTTGATGTCTGCGCTTCCGGACGCCACGGCACGGAGCGGCGCGCGCTAAATCGGAGTGGAGCTCCGACGGTCGGGTGGGCCTTCCGAATGCCGACCGGTGCTCCGATTAGGGCCGGTTTGGCTTCGCTTTCCCAGGTGCTGTCACCACGGTTGCGTTGGCGATGTGTAATTGGGGTCTTTTAAGAGCCAAGTCGAGCGACGTAAATGACGTCCACCAGCACCAGAGATTTGCGGAAATATGAACAACATGCAGTTGCGACGATGCTTTTGACGCTGGTTGATGGGCGATGAATCTAGCAAAACTACATTTGTAAGATTCATGCGCCCAAGATGATCGTTTGTCACGTCAATCATCCTTAGCCACCTTGGACGAGACGACTGCCCTCAGACTCGGCTGTTTTCAACCACGAGGGAAGGCAGGGCATTTAAGATGGTGCGCCGAAGTTGCTCCTTCCCATGGGCTGCTGCTGGCATGCCCTCTTCGAGAGCCAGAGAGAAGAAAGCATCTTGATTGCGTCATACATGTGCCCTATTTCAACACTGAAGTGCTTCTTTGGTTCGGCGAGGAAACGACGTGGCACCTCCGTCCTTGAAGGCTTGGACGAAGCGGCAGGGTTGCGCTGCGGCCACGTATCACGCCACGAGTCTTGAAATTCGTTCCAACTTTTGGTAAAAAGCCGATGGGGATGCGGTCACCGTGCTGTACGCTTCTAGTCTGATGTACGCATCGAGGCTGCCGATAATCAGCCACCAACACTATCCTCGGTGCGAGACGTATTCGTTTAGGGTGAGTGTCATGGTCGCCAGGTAAGCCGGCCATGTCGACCATCGTTCCGAGCACACCAGCCGAATAGGTTGGATGTCTCTGACAAGTAGAAAGAGAGGATTGCGCTGCAGAACAGATCAGAACAGCAGGCGGGATGGCGCACAAAGCTATGCCTTCCCCAGTAACTCTCACAACTCCTCCTATTTGAACCCAGTCTTCAACCTTGCTTCCCCATCGAGGAATGGACCGCCGAAAATTCCAAGCTGACGCAGTCATGTCGTGACGCTTTCACTTCTTGCGACGAATAAAAGACAGCCTTGCGTTTACTCCTTTCGACAATCTGGTGATCATGGCAGCAGAAACCAAATACCCCCTTCCCGTCGTCGTTGACAATAAACCCAGCTCTTCTGGAAGCAAGTTCCCAGACCTATCGTCTTTATTGCATCCACACCTGGGAGTCGCCATAAAGAGCGTGAAGGGCATCAACCGCATGCGCACCGACTGGCACGAGGGTACAGCCGCGAAGAAGACGGGCAAACTGCACGAAAGACTCGGAAAGCAGGTCCATCCGATGGCGAAGAATCTTTCGGATTACCTCGTCAGCGTCAGAGAGTTGAAAGACAGACGTAAAACTAGCTTCAAGCAGATGGCCGATGCCTACGAGCGAGATATTGGCGCGACAATGAGCGCGGTGCAAGATGCCGCCAGGGCGTTGACGGAGGCTCCCTCAATCGAAAGTCTGAGAGCGTTCGCGTCGTAGCAAATCCCATGCTTTCTTGGGTCTATACGTGCTTGAAGAAGGCGTCAATGAGCTGATGGTCATCAATCACAACCTTCAGGGTGTCAAAGACGAGCTCAGAGGGCGAAATACCATCACAGCGATGGGCGCAAACGGTCCGGACGGTCCGGTCCGGCCGCTCTATGGCATTGTCAAGCATTACATGGAAAAGTACCAAAGAAATGGGCACAGATTCTATCTTTGGCATCCTGATCACATCTGGCACTGAAAGTTCGATGAGCTCCTCGCTGGAACACCACTGCCGAACATGTTCGACGCGTATTCTTACGACCTGGATGCTTTGTTTAACATCATAAAGGGAGCGAGGCAGGCATTCCCGGAGTAGGAGAAGTCCAAGGTCGTCTTTCAACTCATCATTCCAGCGTGGTACAAGATCGAGCTCGCGATGCCCCTACACTTCCCTGGCGAGCTGATGCCTCGCTCCCAAGATGACTTGGTTTTCAATGGTGACCAACTGTCTAGACCCAAACAACTATAAAACCATGGCAGAGATCGCTTCTGAAGCTTCGTGTCTGGTCGGTGTTGGACAGGGAGCGAACGGGGCATCTTTATCGGCGGGCGCGTTGCTTGGGGCACTCACTGGGTTAGGAGCAGTCACAATGTGGCCTGTATGAGTAGGATGCTTCATGGCCGTCGGACACCCTGTTGCGTTGAAGGCCACCAAGAAAGTCCATGAGTGTTTGCGTGAGGAGGAGCCCAGAATTCTAGAGTCCAGCGATCGATTACCACGAACGCGCCATTCTTCCATGGCCTAGCCAAAGCAAGAATCAGACAGGAGCAAGAAATTTCCCTTTTCTTTCTTCAGTCGTTCTCGCTTCAGTCAAAACTTCATCAGACGTGTGAGCTCCTCGCAGTTGCTTTCAAGTCGACGAGCTTATTCTAATTCCAGGCTCTATGCGTATATTTGGCGCATAATCGTGACTGACATGTATAGTCCTTTCCCAAAGGTAGAGAGTCAACTCATTCACGTAGCGTGAAGAGTAATAGGCATTGTTCTGGCCGTTGTTATACTCTTCAACGCGGATTAGTCTACAAATCGGGGCAAATGGCGTCCTTACTGCTGGATGACCAAGCCACTCAGTCAGCTATCTACAGTTTTCTCAGAGCAGAATCCAAAGCGAATGACTGAAAACCCCCCATGTCCCAACCTTGAGCTATCGCATCTGAAGAGCGGATATGTGAGCTTGCCGACTCAACGCTGCCGCCTTCTAAAGCCCGATGAGCCCACCCTCCTTCGATGTCGCCTCGCGTCAGATGATGACACGGAGAATCTTCCTGCAAGGTAAACACAGCATACAACATGCTCTCTATCCTCCTTGGGAGACAACGTTGACTGGTAGCTGGTTCAGGAAAATATCTCTAAAGGCCACCCGACTTCTCGAGCAACTTCAAACACTTTGCTGCAGAACCATCAGTCACATGTGGCTTCCGAACTGGTCGACAGTATACTCACCTGCCACGCTCCACCGCTGAGAAAGCAATTTGAGCGCATCAGCCGCGAGACTCAGCGTCGTCTCCGCTCCCTCAACAATCTCGCCCTCTCGAATCAACCACTGACACTCCGTGGCGATGTCGTACAAGACTTGTATCAAAAGCGGACTCAGCCCATCGCTGGTCTGCGCGCCCTGCTGGAGAACGGTCAAAGCTAGCATCGGCGCTCGAACAGCAATGATCTGCTTCAACCCGCGAACCGAGGTTTTCTGCATCTCGTTCTCAGCCGGCAGACGCTCGCCGACTGCTCCGGGTTGTATGCAGGCGTAGCCTTGGAAGAGGTTCAGTCTTGCCACTGTACATAGGGCAACGTCGACGGTGGAAGCTGTGTCGGCCGAGGCTTGGGCGAGGTGGGCGTCGAGGGCAGTCAGGGTGGCATCCAGTTGGGCCGCTTCGTCGAGGATGCTGTGCGGGAGCATGCCGTCTCTCCTCGAGTTTCGGTGACTGAGAACGCGGCCGAGAATGTGGGATGCCTGACAAACCCTGGCGAAGGGCCCGACTTCTGAGTCTGTTAAAAAGCCCATCGTGAACAGCGGCTGGCTCGTTCCGAGCGCTCCGCGAAACCAGTCTGCGTCTGAGGCCGGGAGGAGTTCGCCCTGGACTGGCTCGGGTGTGGCTAGAGGAAGGCCTTTGGGGCCGAGATTCATGTACCTGTCCATTTCTCAGCATGTTACCATCGTGGGACCAGTTTCTTGGTCTACCTACCTCTCGAGTATCGTTATTGCCCACCACGTCCGACGCTCCTCCTCCCAGTGCGTCCACGTCGGCGGAGTCTGGAAGATCCGAGTCACGTTCTTCCTGTCGTGGACGCCTCTCAGCAGACCTAGCCGGGCAGCGCGGCCGACGGTCAAGTATGCCGTGGGGAAGATGCCGTGGCCGACTTCGTAGGTGGCAATGAGAACGAGGGACTGCAGCACTCGCAGAGACATTGGAAACGTGACCTCGAGCGTGGTCACGTACCGTCTCGCAGCCTCGTAGGTGGGCGAAGTGTCGGCGGACGAGAAGGTGTTGAAAGGGACCTCCGTCGCCAGCTTCATGCAGAGCAGCAGCGAGGCCACGTCCGCCGAGATGCCGAATTCCAAGTCCTGTCTGAGCTTCTTCCTGCTCACGAAAGGGAACCACACATCAACCGTGTCGAAGTACCGTTCGCATACGAAGAGCGCGTCGAGGCCAAGCACCTCGGAGACGTATTGCGGAACAGCTGCTGTGCAGTACAGCTTGTCGTGGGATATCGGCTGGAAGTCTTCGGTGTCCAAGAAGAATGTATCCGGGAAGCCTGGAGCCGCGGCCAAATCGCCAGAGACTCCTGAAGTCGTGGATGGTGTCGAGTTGAGCTGGCTCACACGCGGGCTCGCGAGCGCTTCTTCTGCTTCGTCCCCAGGGGAGCCGTAAGGCTTTCTTCCTGCGGGATACTGGCATTTCTTGCCGAGTCTTACGCACTACGCTGTTGTGAGCGAGTACTTCCTGTGACAACAATATTTGGGTAAGGATTCGTACGAGCGAACAAGATGGGAGCTCGCGCGGGCATCTCCTCTTCAAGCGTCTTTGCTGTAGTTGGCATCGTCTTCGCAGTCACAATGAGTGGGCGAGACTCACCTACATTGTCGACAAGATTGGGCCGCGCGCCCTTTCGATCCTCCCGAGATGCCTTCGGACATGGACAAGACCGAGGACGACATGACGCGAAATCTCTTGGGCAATGGCTCTCAAGGAGCCGATACGACTGGGCTGTCTTGCAGCTGTCTCGAGAAATTCTGCCCAATTCTGCAGACGACAAAGTAAGTTGATTGCAGAACCACCGCTCTTTGCAGGCCACCAGCGCTTCCTATCGTCAGTCCAGCTCGCCTCGCTTCTCTTCTGCAGACACGGGATTCTATTCCAAGAGCCGCCAAGCTGATTTCGGTCCTGCTTACGGCTGGGTTTCTGGGTGTTGGGTATTTCCGCCTCGGCCTGGTTGGCCAACGCCCGCTCATAACGGACTTGACATGGAAAAGGTCCCGTGAAGGATCGAGCTATGGACGCCCTTCCGAGATTCGCCCAGCTAAGCCTTGTGAACAGAGGGCGGGGGACATGCAAGGGCGGCCGATAGGGCGTGATGGTCTGTTGGAGCGGACATTTCGGTTCCACGCTGGTGTTGAAAAGGCCGCTCTCCCCACGTCGAGAGCGGACAATCGAGAGCGGACAATGAGAGCGGCATCGTGAGCGGCTCAGCGGTCACATTCGAGAAGCGGCCCTTTGAACGTACCAGAGCGGCATCATGATGCGCTGCAAGTAGTGGGCTGCATGTAGTCGTGCGAGGTGTGGCAGAAAATGGGGGTGAACTCTCGAGATATAAAGAGGAAGGGTTTCTCTGCTCGTCGAGAATGAGATGGAAAATGGCTCTTCATCAGACTCTACAGCACCAGTAAAGGACCACAAGATCTCTATCTTCACTCTCAACTTCATCCTATAAACAAATCCCAACCTCAACAGCCATCTGCAGCAATGGACTCTTTTACTCCTTACGCCGACCTCTTCGCCAACCCCCAAGGCCCTGGCGATGCCCGTCCTACTGCTCTCCAGGTCGTCCGCGATCTTAATCTCGTCGGAAAGCTTGCCGGGAGAGCGATCCTCATCACGGGCGGCACTTCTGGTCTCGGCCTGGAGACGGCGCGTGCCATCCACACCACCGGCGCCGACGTCTACATCACCGCTCGCAGCTCCGCCAAAGCCCAGTCTGCTATTGACAGCATCAAAAGCTCTTCCACCGGTGGCGGCAAGCTTGAGGTCATCGACATGGACATGAACTCTCTCGAGTCTGTCAAGAAGGCTGCCAAGGCGTTCCTCGGACAGTCCTCTGTCCTGAACGTGCTAATCAACAACGCCGGTAAGGATCCCATCCTGAGTATTTGAAGCATCTCAACTGACAAAAAGACACAGGCATCATGGCCACTCCCGGCGATACCAAAACCTCCGAGGGGTTCGACCAGCAATTCGGCGTCAACCACCTCGCCCACTTCGCCTTCACATCCCTCCTCCTGCCCACGCTCATCGCAAGCAGCACCCCCAGCTTCAACTCGCGCGTCGTCGTCGTCACCTCGTCCGCACACCGCATGTCGCCCGTGAACTTCGCCGACCCGAACTTGTCCTCCTCGGACTACAACCCCTGGGCCGCCTACGCCCAGTCCAAGACGGCGAACCTCTGGATGGCCAACTACATCGACCGGACCTACGGGCCCAGGGGCGTGCACTCCGTCTCCGTGCAGCCGGGCGTCACGCCGACCGCCATCCACCAGCACGTCGACCCCGTCACCGCCAACGCGTGGAAGAGCGACCCCGCCGTCGCGGCCGGCGCGAGGAACGCGGACCAGGGTGCCGCCACGAGCGTGTGGGCTGCGACGGCGGCTGTGTGGGAGGGCGAGGGCGGCAAGTATTTGTTCGACGTGTCCGTCGGCGGTCCTGCGAAGGAGATGGAGTCGCTGGCGGACTACGGATACGCGCCTCACGCCTTTGACGAGGAGAGCGAGGACAAGTTGTGGAAGTTGAGCGAGGAGCTTACTGGTGTGAAGGTGGACTTGTAGATTGGTCTTGATGTTTGACTGTTTATGATTGTCATACCTTTCCTTGTGTACCTGGGTGAGCTTATAGACTTTATGACGAATGACCGTCTTTTTTATGTAGCATATACAGACATTCTTGCAGTACCACTTGATGAGCTTCTCCTGTCGATGTGAGATGTCTCGTGACTCTCGGGTTCCCAAGATTTTAGCCAAGGCCGCTGCCGCTACATTCGCCTGCCATGAATAGACCCGATGCTTCCATGTACTTGACCGGAAAGCTAAGGGTAGGGTTGACACCAACCAAATTATGACTTTGTTGAGCTACTGTCTGAACATCGCGAGACATGGGTGCTTCGAGCGAGGCCTCGGGTCGACCGACTGGCCGAGTATCGTCAGTGCATCCTTTAAAGGTCGCTCAGGTCGAGATTAAACATTGAAAACTGCTCTTTCATGTGAGGTCATTGCGGAGGAATAACGTGAAGATAGGCCGTTTACCCTTGTCACCCCAAGAACGTCGCCAACCGTTTCCTGGCAGCTTTTTCCTTGCCGAGGGAGATGAGACGCAACATAGTCAACTCATATATCAAACTCATATACTCAGCTTGATCAAACTGATTTATTCAAAGAAGCAAACTAGCCGCGTAACTCTCACTCTTTGCAAGTCCACAAGTGCCCTTTTCGCGTAGGCAGATACTGCGGAAATATGTATCAAGGACTCCTTTGCGTGTGGTGTCAGATACCACAAAGTACCGACTCGAGATGGGCTTACCTACCGAATAACAATGTGGAGCACAGACAACCCACTTTCGTTGATTCATGGGATGAGGCTTATATTTGAATCAGATGATAGGAATTGAGATCCAATTGCCGCCTCTTCTGTACGCTACTCGGGCCGTGATGAATGTTACATAACTTGTAAAAAGACACTGATGTGTGTCTCGGCACCCACTGACGCCGATACTGTTGACCTTGGGATGTTTTGACACAGATGTAGATAGTGTGAGAGGAAAACCTACACGGGATTGTTGCAAAACGACAGATCCTGGTGCCTTTCTTTTCTCAGTTCTTCATACCAGTTGGGGACATATTGTCGCTCGTCCTGAATTCCCCAAGTCCTGGAACGGAAATGCTGTACTTGGATCCATTACACATTCCATGATAGATTCCTTACATCGACCCGGAATAGGTCAAAAACATCCATGCGGGAAGGTGTGAGAGATATGCAGAAGCCTCCTGTTGGATGATGTGACGATATGGGTTCGAGTGAATTAAACAAAGGAAACGATAGCTCGGAATGCATAGACGCAGCTTTGGACTCTGGTTTCGCGGTACACAACTTCGATACCGCTAGACGAGTAATCGCAAACAGGTAGAGAGAGTACTACTTAATTGACACCAAAAGCCCAAAGGAACTGTGAATGACTTCTGCAGCGTTTGGAAAACTTGGATCAAGACCACAAATAACGAAGGATTCCTAAAGCTGGGGAGTTCTGCGATCTCTCAGAGAAGATTCTCGAAGAAATGGAAACGCTTCTAGTGGCCAAGCATATTTCACTGCAGCTTCAAATGATTGAACAAGTGGTAAACTATCAGCAAATGGTGATTCACAAGTATTTGACCAGCTCGGACGATGGGGTCCCGTCTCATCAAATTCCGAGTCTTCGAATGTGAGATCTTTCGCATACTCAGCATTCGGGTTAAAATCAAGTTCCAGGGAAGTTCTGAAAGAAGCTCTCGTCAACCATGAGCTTACAATCAGCAAAGACTGGGCAGCTAGTAGTGGGGGGCAGAGTTGGTTAGAGACCTCGGTAAGAGCAAACGCAGTTAGACGAAGACAAGTAAGAGCACATCCTAGCCGTCCAATCCTTGGATTCCGAGAGGTCAACATCCTCTTGGCCTAACACAGTGACCTGGGAATCCTAATTACAGTGAGGGACACGCGTCGACGAGCTTTTGAGTGGCAAGGGGCAATTGAAGCAGCGTTTTTCTTGCGCAACCATCGCTGTGATTTGTACGTTTGCCGTATCTCGTTCCAAAAGTCTTCAGCTGATGCTTCCAGATGCTTGTTTTCTTCACGTGGGCATTCATTCCCCAGTGCTACCAACTCGAATTTCCCCAATAATAAAGCGACAAAGGGGCGTGGCCATGGTGATAATAATCGTAGCTGCCCGTAAGGGTTCATCGCCGTTCAAGATTATATCATTCATGGGTCAGTGATATATTCTATTCCGGGGGTCATCCAGATAGCTCTCTCGCAGCGTCCTGGCTGTTTGCTGAGAATAGAAAGAGCAAAATAGAAGAAAGGGGAAAGGTCCCAGAACACGAGGAACGTGTTGAGCTTTATGTCTGCGGTACAACTTGGGCGTGCGTCTTCTGGGCTTCAAACGTGAGGTCAAACGATTAGGAGGAATGAAGTGTCTACAGAAGAATGCAGCTGTATGGATGATGGATAGTGTACCTGCTCTCTCCGAGGTGGACTTGCTGCGCTCTCGTATCAACAAACGATACAGATGAGGGAGTTTTCACCCAGGCCTTGGCAATGAGGAACTTTTACACGGTAAAATTGTGCGTCGATGCTAGTCTTCGTAAGTTGGTGTCGATCAGGGGCCAGGTGGTGTCGTGATAGCTTCAAAAAGATCCGCCAGACCTCCTCCATCCTCCGGGCCATGACTCCGCTCCACCAACCTTTCACGGCCTCGGCCACTCCGCCAGCTGCCCAAAAGCCAATGGCGATGCTCGAAGCCGACAAGTCCTACAGCTTCGTGCGCCACAACTCCCGTGATCCGGAGCCGCGGAGACTGAGATACGAAGTCCGTATTACTCGGTGATGGGGAAGCGATACCTCGGAGACGTGGTGGAGACGTGGTGGAGACGTGAGGAAGACAAGATATTGCACATGAAGCACATGCAGCTGATTCTCGCATCCCAGAATCAGCCGCTGCCTCGACGGCCTCGAGTTTGCGGGCGGTTACCTTTCCATCTTCCCCGAAGACAAGCTCAAGGAGCTCATCGACCTGGCGCACCAGCAGGATGTCTACGTCTCCCCCCACCCAGTCCAACTCCCACAACGCCGTGGTCAGGTACCCCGAAACCCGCAAGCGCCTCGATTGAGACGTTAATGTGCTCTCGGCGGAATTCATCGCGGCTGGTGTGGAGCGCATCAGGATTGAAAGCAAGGGTATCACGGAGAATGTCGCCTCGTGGCGGACGGACGTGATTTAGCACATGTTGCGAGACACGCTGGAAAAGGTCATTTTCAAGTGTCTTCAACTGGTGTATGAGGGAGTTTGGTGTGGATGTCAATCTGTTTATGCATCATCGTAGATTGTGCAGTTGAGCGCGCTGAGGGCGGGAATATGGGGTATGGCGGACACGTTGGCAAGATTGCAACGTTTCGATGAGGAATATCCGTCATGTCTGGTACGGTTGGGCAAGTGGGCGAGAACTCCATGCAGTAGATGACAGTTGAAGCTATTCCAAGCTGTTCGTCGTGGTGATGGCCCACATCCCGACGGTGACTTTGGAAGCAGCCTTGGAATATTGCAACTACATGCACTCGCCAACGCCTCCGAACGGCCACAATCTCGCGATATGCTTCAAAACACGTATACGCGGCCTAGAAAATACCTGTAACCTCTCCCTCCTCACCACCGGACGACGGCACGACTAGCTAGATTACCGCCAGCAGCACGGAGTAGACCAGAAACGCTCTTCGAATAGAGAGTGGTTCGACGTCAAACCCCCACCATGTATACGCGGTGGACGCTCCTTCACCGTCACATACGCCGGCCGTACGGAACCGTTTTCGCGGTCGAGCGAGATTGAGCAAAGACGAAGCCAAGCTTTGCTGCTCGGTTCGTCGGCGGGAAGCACAGCTGCTGCTACTTGGCAAGGGGAACACAGTATGACGATCGTCCGGATCATGGACGAATCAAGTCCCGTGTCGTGCGAGAAGCGAGCACATCATCACATCCCTCCCTCATCGAGAGGATACAAGTCGCGAGCCCTTCACCTCTACGCCCACCAATGGGAACCCTCCCCGTCTAGTTCCCATACAGGGCCCAATCTCTCTCAGATATTGCCACATGGTATACGTGGTGGGACGGGCAGTGAAAGAAGGCGTCAATTTGAATCAAGCACAAACATGTCCCGCCCTGAAACGAAACCAGATCGTCACTGCAGTCATTGACATCAAATATATTACCCCTCCTAATTACTGCCCTGGGCAGACTGCCAAACCACTCATCCAACCCTTTCCTCCAGCAGGCAAACAGATGACGAGAATCCCCCTCCGCGAAATGAACAACTGTCCCACGCGTACCCAACTCTCAAGGGTGGATACTCCGTGCCAAAAAAAAAAAAAAAAAAAAAGGGGGAACGGGTTTATTCGAAAAGGG
>MASP02000805.1:0-11337 GCA_001693025.2 Colletotrichum lindemuthianum | reverse complement strand
TACCTCTGGTACATACCTCACAGAATCTCGTTTATACGCTCCCGAGAGGTATATAGTATATCCATAGTCTCATGCGCCATTTTTTGGTCCCAAGAAAAAAACATAATTAATTCGACAATTAAGAGTCTTATACACTATACTAGCTATTTTACAACTATTTAAAATCTCTTAAGAACCTAAAAAGTAATATCTACCTCTACTAGAAAGATTATTCTGAGTAACCCTAAGAATTAGGTCCTCTAGATTAACTAAATTAAATTCCTATATTATTCCTACAGTTTTTAGGATCTTATAAATTTTAAGACCTATAATAAAGTAGTCCTAGGCACCTTAAATACTAAATATAAATAGCTTACTACTAAACTAGTGTTCCTAGAGATCTCTAATTACCTATTAAAACCTAAACGCTCTATATATACTCTAAGTCTATCTTAAATTATAACCCCTAAAGAGGGAGATAACATAATAATCCTAAACATAGGAAATAATATCCTACAGACTATAGCCCTCAAATACCTCTCAACTAAAAATATAGCCTTATATAAGAAAAAATACTCTAAATATACCTTTCAGATAAAGATATATTATAAGAAAATAAAAAGAATATAAGTAATATAAAAATATATTAGAGATATTATCTCTCCTAACTTCTTAAAATACTCTTATAATATTATAGGAAACTTTAATATCTAGCTATTTAAACTTAAAAGCTATATAAGCTATAGTAAGATTAAGAGACAGACAGAAGTAATTATAGAATATATAATAACTCTCACTAAACCTATAAGAAAGAAGCTAAACTCGAGGAATAATATAGAAGTATAAGTTACTCACTAGGAGAAAGTAATTTATAAATACCTTAATATAAAAATACTAAATTCTTATAAACTCTTAATTTAGTTTCCAGAATATACTAAAAAACTTAGAGGTAACTATATTAAATTATAAACTTTCTTATATTTAGTTTCAATCTTCCCTAGAGTCTGTAATAGTATCCTAATAGTAACTAAAATTATAAACTATATTTAGCTTTTTCTTTTAGAATTAGAAATTACCTTAACTTAAAATAAATCTGTAAGAAAGATCTTTAACCTTATAGATACTCCTAATAATAATAAAGAAACATAAGAGAGTTCCCCTACTATAATAAGAAACTAAAATAGAAGCTAAACTTAATAAAATAGAGAAACTTCTAATTAATATATAGATAAACACTATAAATAAGAATCTAATAATAATAAGGACTATAAGTTAAAAGGAAACTCTAGCTGTAAAATATACTAACTATAATATCCTCTCTTAAGATACTTCTATATTAATAAGTAGTTTAGATATCCTACTTAGAAGCTTAGCCTAAATATCCAGAAGGTTATAAATAGAAGGATAAAGTTTAATAAAGAATTTATAAAGTATATAAGGAAGATTATAAACTTAACTTTAAGATCCTGACTATATAGACACTCTCACAGAAAGATTATTATAATCTTAATAATCTTAAATAAACTCTATATCCTTATAAGATTTATAATTCTAGATTTAGAATTAATAATATATATTTTCAATAGTACTAAATAGTTTCAAATACTCTTAGAAGCTATAATAAGTAACTACCTCTAAGTTAATATTCAGAAGATCACTATAGAAAACTATAGTAATAAAGAGATAAAAATATAAAACTCTTAAAACTCTATAAAGTTATATTTATTTAATATTATATTATATTCTAACCTTATAAGTAACTTAATATTACTTAGAAAGTTTTATAAGTATAGATTATAGTAAGATTAGAGTCTAGATAATAACTATATTTAAAAGGTAAATAGAAACTACCTCTACTCTCTTAAGATTATAAATAGGTAATATATATTAAAATATAACCCTCTCGAGGAAGTATCCTTCTAGGTATCTATAAAGTAAGTATTACCACCTGAGGATAAACCTCCTAAGCCCTATAAGCTACATAAATATACTATATCCTTATAAAGGTAGCTAATAGCTAGATCTTGGAAGCTTTAGTATTTAAGGTTAGGATACTTAGAACCTAAGGTAATAAACTACTTATTAACTACTATAAGAGGCATCAGAGTGAATAAAGACTTATAAGCAGTCTATATAGTAGACTGTAACGTATATATAAAAAGTAAGATATATTAAATAGTATAAAAAGCTCAGAAGGAAGTAGTATAGTATACTAACTTAGGGGAGAGAATTATAATAGATTTTCACAACTTTAAAGAGAATTATAAAAACTATATATCTATTATAATCTTTATAGATTAAGTAATAAACTTAGTATGAAACTTCTATTTTTATATAAGGAAAATAAAGAAACTTCTAAATATAATTAGAAAACTTCTTAACTTCCTAAAAACTATATATAAAATATTAATTAAGGAGATTAAGGTAGATAATAAGATCTAGAAGTATAAAATAATTTAGATAGAGATTTAAGAGAGAGATATTAAGTTTAAACTCTCTATACTAAATACTTAAGCTTAAAACAGTAAAGTAGAGAGAGTAGTAGTAGTAATTAAAAAGTATATAAGATCTATAGTAATTAAAGTATCTCTTCCTCCTATCCTATAGCTTAACATCCTAAAGACTGCTATATATATTTATAACTATATACCCTCAGCCTCTTGAAACTAGAAGATACTATATAAGCAGTTTTATTATTACTTCTAGAAGGATAAAAATATATATATAGTAACTCTAAACTTCTCCCACCTGAAGGTATATAGATACTAAGTATATATAATAACTTAAGAGGCTTAACTTAAGTAATACTGCCGCTAGAAGCTCACACTAAAAGTATTCTTAAAGTTTCTAGTTAGCTACACTTTAAGTAACTCCTTTAAGATCTAGAACCCTCTTCAGAAGGAAGTTTTCACAATAAGAAACATAATCTTTAACAAGAAAGAATTCTTCAATAGTAACCTAAAAGACTTCATATTAGAAATCTCTCAAATAAACCTTAAAGAGATCTAAAAGAGGATTACTAAACTTATAAAGTAGTTAAAAGATACAGCTATAAAGTAAGATACTAATAAGGAAGCAGATAAAATTATAAAACTTTCCTTAACTACCCTAAACGCTAAATAAACAAACACTTAAGATCCTTAAGATAAACTAGACCTTTAAGAAAAACTACTTTTCACTAGAACTAAATTCAAGCTCTAGCTAACACTACTAACCTCCCCAGAACCTACAAGCTTTATAATAGTATTCTAAGAGGTATTTATTACTTAGCATAAAGTAGAGAAGTAAATACAGTATAATTTCGGAATAGTAAGGATAATATTATAAATACCTTTTTAAGCTACTTTTCTAGTAGGATATAAAATATATAAATATCTTAAAGCTTATATAAGATTAGTCGCTATATCTAGTAGATACTTGAAACCTAGCTAGCTTAAGAATCCTAATAAGGTAGATAATTTAGAGTATATAATAGAAAAGCTGCTAGATAAAGTAAGTAAGAAGATCCGCAAGAAGCCTCTAAGGTACTTACAGAGATACTTACTACTCTTAAGGAATCTAAAAAACTTAAAGTAGAGCTAAAAGAAGCTTTATATACCCTTAGGAAGATCCTAGCCACTATTATACAGTATAAAATCCTTAAGCCTTTAAGATATATACTAGTAAAAGTTACCTCCCCTCTTAATATCTCACTAGCAGCTTATAAACAGAGAAGAGTATCTAAACTATATTAAGAAGAATATAAACCCTTAAGGCTTTCACCTACTAATATAAGGTTTCAGAGAGACTAAAGAAACACACTTATAAAGCTACTAGATCTCAAAGTCGTAAGATAAAATTAATAAGCTAACCGCAAGAAATCAAATAATTCTCAGTTACCACTAAGTCTATATATATAAGCTTAATAAGTATAAGTAACTACTTAAGTTAAAAGCTTACTTAGTAATATAAGGAGACTAGTAACTAAAGGATACACATGACACCTATATAATAATACTCACGGGAATATTATTTTAGATACTTATAGTAATTATAGTATAGTTTAACCTCAAGCTTCTTCAGTATAATATAGTTAATACTTTTATCCACACAGATATTAATAAAGTAATCTATATAAAAATACCTCCAGAATATAAAAAACAGAAGAAAATTCTAAAGCTCTAAAAAATACTATATAGTTTCTACTAATTACTTATCTTTTAGTAGTAATATCTTAAGAAGAATCTAAAAAACTTATAGTTCTCTTATATCTCTAGAGAAAACTGCTACTAATGGAAAAGCTAGATTCTATTCTTCTTCTATATTAATAACTATATCCTAATATATCCAAAAGCACACAAAAATCTCATAAGGAAAGCTATTAAAAGTCTTTAATTACAGTATTACCTCAAGAGAGAGAAGAACTTACAGTAATTTCTAAATATTAAGATATTATATAATTAAGAAACTTAAAAACTATAACTTTCACAAGCTATATACATAGAGAAGACTTATAAACTCCTACTAGAAAGCTATAAACCTAAAGAGAGAGATTACTCCCTAATAATATACTTAGAACTCCTCCTATATAATAAAGAGACTCTATATTAAGAAATTAACCTCTACTAGAAGAAAGTTAGTATTATATTATATATAGTAATAATAATAAAGCTAGATCTAGTATTCACAGTTAGTTAACTAACCTACTTGAACTAAAACCTAGAGCCTCAGTATTAAGAAGTAGTAAATTAAGCACTTAACTATATCTATAAAAGTTAATATTTATACCTTAAATATAGTATAGAATCTAGAAGCTTAAAAGATACTTTAGTAGTCTCCTCTAATATAAACTTCAGAAATAATATATAAGATTAAAAAAGCTTTTAAGATTTTATAATAAAACTTTTTAGAGGTAATATTACTTAGAAAACTATAAAGTAATTTATAGTTACTATATTAACTACAGAAGTAGAGCTACTCTCCCTCTCCTTAATAGCTAAAAAGGTATTATCTATAAATTATCTACTAACCTTATTATAACTCTAACTACCTATAGAAAACTTAAGAGTAATAAAGTTCCCTATCTCTAAAAGTATACTAATAATAATTCAGATTAAGTATAATAACCTCCAAACAGTAAACTTATTAATAAAGAAACTTATAAAGCTTCAAACTTATCTAAAATATATAAATATTTATAACTACTAGCTTTATTAAGAGATCTCTAAAAAGAAATTATTAGTTACTTACACTCCCTTAACGTAACTTATAACAGACAGTCTAATAAAAATACTACCTAAATAATAGTTTAAGAAGTTCTAAAAATAACTTAATCTATATTACTAAAAGAACCTCCTTAAGTAAAATTATATTAGTAATCTTAAGAAAGATAAGAAAATATAGTTTAAACTCTCTTAATCAGAATTAATATAAAATATAATTTAATTAGAAACTTTATAAATCTATAATTAAATAAACTAAAAATATAAGAAAGTAAAGTATTTCTTAATTTACAGCTAAAACTTATAAGTAAAAAAGTATCTAGAGTATAAAGTCCGCAAGTAAAAATAAATCCTCCAGGATCGAAACCTAAAATAAAAATAACTAGAAACTATATCACTATCCTAAGGAACCACTATAATAAGCTACCTACTTATATATATCAAGAAGAGATTTAAGAAAAGTATCAGGAGTATAGCTATTCAGTATAACAGAAAAATAAAATTTAAGTAAGTAATATAAGTTAGTAATTAGATCCTCAGCTAAAAGAAGAAAACTAACATTACTAACATTACTAATAAAAAAGTCTATAAGAGATAAAGTAGTAGTAATAAAAACTATAAAAGCTATAAGTACTATAGAGATAGTATAAGAAGTAAAGCTACTTTTAATAATAGAGGTAGAAATATAATAATTATTATAAGTAGTAGTAATAGTATTATAAAGCTTTTAGTATTTAATGCTTCTAGTCTGAAAATATATAAGTTAGAAATTAAATTAGAAATTTCAAGAAGAAGTATTTACTATAAATCTAATTATCTTATTATTATATATAATAAGAAACTTAGTATAGAGGTAAATAATTACTTCTATACTTAGCTTATAAATACTACTAGATATATAATATTTATAGTAATAATAAGAACTTCAGTAGTAAATACTAAGTTAACTTTAGCTTTCAGTAAGAAAAGAGAAATAGCTATAAAAGGCTGAACTTAAACTTATTCAACCAGAAAGTGGCGTAAAATACTATTTATTTAGAACTAAGGAGTAAAAAAGAAGCTTTCACAAGTATGTAGAAAAGTCTGTATATATAATGCTATATAGGGCCCACTAGGGCCCCCACCCGAGGGAGGAGGTTAGCTTCAGATACCTAAGTACAGCCCTAGCTAAACATCCGGATATAGCTTATAATATTACCCCCCTCCTCCCCAGCCGCCGCCCGGCTGGAGGCTATAGGCTGGATCTCCGTCGTTATCCGCATTCAGCCTATACGTCGCCTCATACTGCTCTAAAGCTGCTATATCTGCAACAATATTAACAGGCTCCCACGTAGGGTTTATATATCCTTCCCATTTAACGAGAGCCTCTTATCAGTACCCTCTCCCCACCCAGTGTATCCTCGCAGTAAGAATACTTTCAACTAGCTATTTAACCTCCTTATTATTATCCACCAGTAGCAGCAGCTAGCTATTAACCATAACCTGCCTAAGCAGCAGATCAGTAGCAGCTCTCCAGAGTAAATCTATATAGAACTATAGGTGAATAGACCCTAGAGTATCTAACTTTATAATATACAGTAAGAGGATTTTCACTACTATATATTTATAATGCAGCTAGGCTAGCTTTCAGCTTAACTTTAGTAACTTATAGTTAGATATATTTAACTACACTTTATTACTAATTTAGTACTAATCTGCAGGAGACTAGATCTTATTTGCCTAAGCTTCTAACCTCTACTAGGCGGCAGCTATCTCTATATAAATATATATTATTACTAACTGTATTCTCTTAACCAGCTAGTAGGCTATAGCCTCACTACTATTAGGCAGTTCTATATACTCCTTAGTAATTAGGATAGAATTAATATAATATCTATAATCTATAAAGAAAGATATAGTCTCTATTATACTATACTATTAGTTACAGAAAGCTAACTATATAATAAGCAGTAAGTTACTTTAGTTATCCTGAAACTAACAGGTAAACACTCTTAAAACTACTTAGATCTCCTAGTTATACTATTCTATAATTCTATCAGTCTGCAAATAGTAACTAATACTCAGTAGGTATATAATATTTATTAACTTATAGAATTTCTTTTAGAAGTAACTTACCTAGTTAGATCCTCTATTACTCATAATAAAATATAGTATTCTATAGAACCTATAGTAGTAACTAAGAAACTACTAAATATACACTTCTATCTCTATTATATCTATCTCCTCTAATATAGAGGCTTTACTTAGTTAATCAACAATAACCTAGAGGTAATAGCTACCTTATCTTTTTATAAGAAGTAAGTTAGTAATAAAATCTATTAACAGATTAGAATGTAACTAGTTAGATACTAACAGGAGCTTTAGGAATCCCTTCTTAATCTACCTCTAGATATAAATACCCCCGCATATATCATAGTTATATATAAATTAGTAGACACTCTATAATTATCCAGACTAGTAGAACTATTAGCTTACAATCTTTAGTATATTATTATACTCTAAGTAGCCTACAGGGGAGGAGTTATATAACTTCTATACTAACTTAGTTTTAAGCTTATTAAGGAAGCTGTTACTCTCTTTACTATCTAGCACCTAAAGTCTTTCTCTGAAGGTAAGCTATCCTAACATATTAATAGCATACTTAGTAATCTGGATCTTAATATAAAAGTTAGGGGGGAAGCTACACTCTCCCTACTATACTATTATAAAGATCTATTAGTATAAGGAGTCTCTCTTAATAATATAATCCTATATCTCTTACAAATTTAGTTTTCCTTTAAAAACCTAGATACTAATAATACCTATATACCCTACTTAGAACCCCACAGGAATAGTAGCATTCAGAATAATCTATATTACTTATCCCTATTATCTCTCATTATCCCACCCTTTAGGAATATCTTATTCCCTCCAGGAGAGAGTATCAGAAGCTACTACCTAGATATCCAGTTAATACTTAAAGTAAAAATTATACTAAGATAACTTCTCTATCTACTAACTTTACCTCTCTATAAGTTATTATTTCTTTATAAAATACTTAAGGTCCTTATAGTTAGTGAGGATCTTAAATTTCTTAGTGCTCTATAGCTTCACCCTCCACACTTACAAACATTCTAATACTACAAAAAGTTCTTTATTATAGATTAGGTAATTAAACTCTATAGAGGTTAAATATTAAGAGTAGAAAGTTACTAGATACCTTACTCTAGCCTTATCAGTTTAAGTTAATATACCTCTTAGAGTATACCCTAAATAGTCTATCTCCACTATTATTAGAATATTAGAATTAAATATCTATAAGATCAGTTCTATAGCAAAAAGTTATTTCAGTATAAAGAAAACCTCCTACTACTCCAGTCCCCAGTCGAAAGAAACTAACTTCCAAGTTAGGTAATTTAAAAGCTTCACAATAGTATTATACTGAAATATAAAAACCTTATAGTAGTTTACAAACCTAAAGAAACTACAAATATCCTTCAGTAAGCTAGGAGGAAGCCAGTTAGCAATAACTTCCAACTTCTCAGGATCACAAGAAAGATCCTTTCTAACTATCATAATATACCTAACATACTTAACTATAGTAACTAAGAACTCACACTTCTTAGAATCTAACTTAAAGCTTATATCAGTAAGGCAGCTAAGTATCTAATAGACCTTCTCCTTATACTCTTTTCGTAAGTTACTAATATAAATAAAGATATTATTAATATATACTATAATAAAATCATCTAGAAACTGTCGCAGGTAGCTATTAATATACTATTAAAATATAGTAGAGACACTAGTAAGTCTAAAAGGGTATACTACTTATTCAAAAAGGCTATAATATATCCAAAAAACTATTTTCTCCTAATCTACTTTATTAATTCTAATCTTATAGAATATAGTAATAATATCAAACTTAGTATACCAGTAGGTAGCAATAATCCTCCAGAGGGTCTCTAATATCAAAAAGAGGAAGTAACGATCCTTCTTTATAATAGTATTAAAAGCTCTATAATCCACACAGAAATATATTCTTCTACCTAACTTTCTTATAAAGAGGATTAAGACACCAGCAGAGAAGCTACTTACCTTAATAAATTCCTTATTAAGTAAATCCTCCAGAATCTTCTTAAACACTAAAAGCTCCTCCTGTAATATACTATAGAGAGATCCCTATAAGAAATCTAATTTCTATCCCTTCTTATTAGAAATTAATAGGATATAGTAATCTATCCCTAGTTAGCTAGAAAGTAGCTAATATACTAAATCTAGATAGAAAAAATCCAGAAATTCCTTTAAGATATTTATAGAAATATAGTCCCTTAGGTTTACCTCCACCTTTAGGGTTAACACTTTCTCAATATCCGCCAGACTAACAGACATAACCTAGTAGGAACTTAATACCTCACTAGTACGCCACACAGCATACTAACAGATAAATACAAATAAGTTAGCATTAAGTAGCTAAGCTAACTAGATCTTCTTAAACTATACTAACTTATCCTAATATTCTAGATATACTATTATACTATCCTTCCTATATATTATCTATTAAGCCCCAGTATCATAGATAACATAATTATTCTCTATCTATAGCCACTTAAGATATAAAAGCAGCTATAAACTCTCTATAATATAAATATAAATCTTCTATATATAACTACTAACTTCTAAAGTTAGAATAACTACCCCCTAAATGTCACTAAATAATAACCCAGTAGTATATCTCCTTATCTATCTCTTTAACTTATTAACTAATAGGAAATAAAACTTCTTTATAAGAAAAATATTAATAATAGTATAAGTATTACAGTCTATATTAATAAATATATTAATAAAGTAACTTCTATTAATTCTAGCCTAAATAGTAACTAACTACTAATTACTTACTTATTCTTTTTCTTATTATTTCCCCTATCCTATTACTTCCACCTCAGTTAGTTTTAGAGCCTAACTTCACTCTAAAGTTACTTTTTTCCTAAATCCTCACTATTACTAAGTGAGGTAGTATTATCCCCCTAGTTATCTTCAGTATAATCTAGAGTAGCTATAGCTTTTATAACCTTTATATTAGTCTTCTTATACTCTCGGGATCTGCAGTTCCTATAGATATAACCCTTCTTACCACACTTAAAGTATCAGCAGATATCCTAGCGGTCCCTAGAGTATTCCTCAGAAGCAGAAGAGGAGCTACTAAAGCTTCAGTATTATTATTATTCTTTAATTACTCTAGTTATTATAATATTACCCTCTATATCACAGGCGGCAGATCTCCAGTAGGGTAGCTAATAGTATACTAGCATCCCCTTTATACATTCAAGCTTCCAAGCCACATCTTAAACCTTAGACAATTAAAACCTATACTCTATAGGAAAGTTAACTATAATAAGTAGCTTCTTAAAGTGGGAGAGTAGGATAGCCTCCAGTAGGAAGATCTAGACTATATCTAACTATATATACCCTCCAGTATCAGCCAGAATTTTTTTAAATTAAGATAGAAAAATAGTTAGGTATTTATTTTCCTTCTATCTAAAATTTTATAACTAAGTAATAATATAAAACTAACTATTAGGATCTAAATAAGTTTTATCTAGATAACTTATAAAATTATTTAGATTATAAAAGTTCTCTAGCTTTCCTACTATATAGAAAATTTTAACTACCTACTAAAAACTAAAATCTAAGTAGAAGTAAATTAGATACTAGTATTCCTAATTACTATCAAAGAAGTAATAGTTAATCTTAAGCTTAATTTTTATCTATTAGACTTACACTCAGTATTCTTTCTACTTACCTAAAAACTTCAGGAATAGGGAAAGAGGCTTCCTCCAGTAATTAGCTACCAGTGGGGATATAGTAATATTATTAACCCTAAAAGCTATTATCCTAATAGATATCATTCCGGAGGTTACTAGAGCACCCTAGTGTAGGCCAGAAGTATCTATTATAGTAGCCACCTGGAGGTTACTACCTACTATAGTATCTCATTTCGCCAACTTATATAAAAGCTTATCAATCCTCTAGTAGAGAAAACTTAAAATATACTATAACTACTACTAAAGTAGTTCACTCACGGGGTTACTACCCGTGGGGGTATCCTAGGAAGCTCCAGTACCCTCTATTATTCTTTATATCAGTTACCTATTATATAGTATTATATCCTAGGAGCTAT